>JACXGI010017945.1:0-13833 GCA_016801175.1 Esox masquinongy
CACTGGCCTGGCTATACATCCATCCACACTGGCCTTTCTATACATCCATCCTCACTGCCTGCGGGGAAATAAAATCTAGTCATGCGTTATATATTATTTCCTGAAAAATGTACTTTTTCATTAACAGATTATATCATTCGCACGGAATTATGCTTTTGTCAACAACAAACAACAACAGTGACAGGGAGCTCTTGGAAGAACAGACCATTGTCTATGTTCCAATGTGAGAAAATGTGTTTTCAGACAGCCCAAAGGCCATTCATAACTTAATTTAAGACAAAAATGCCTAGCCATAACAACTTTATTAAGCTTTTATTCCAGGACCTTATGCGATAACAATCGGCCATAGCCTTCCGTGAGGCGAAACAGCAGGCTAGGTAACATCACTGTAAGTCCAGCTAAACAACAACATTGTTGTGAACAGTTGAGGAGGCTTGGCAGGAGAGCTACACAGTACAACACTATGTTTATTTGACCTTTCCCGCTTCATTTTCTTAGGCCTACTCCGGGTTTTCACAAAGACCTGCTTCATATTTCAAAGTTCAAAGCCAAACCAAACAAAGTGCTGAAATAGATTTTTTCATCCAGAGAAGATGTCTTGGCAGTTCCCTCAGTGCTGTGGTAGTGAAAAATGCATAAAGAAGCACAGATACATCTGAGGGTAAAACGATTATACACACATTAATTCAATTTAATGCGTACAGTTCAAAGTGCTGATGACCCTGAGAACAAACTCATTAGCGTTGCAAACACAAAGGAAAGTCAGGCAGTCGAGGTGGGGCAGCATGTTCATGGTGCAAGAGAACAACATAAACTAATAAGTTTCTGTCTGAGGACACTCTCGACCAGATAATGTGATGGGATGTGAAATACAATGGGCTTGGTTTTCATTTTGGGTTGGGACTCCCAATTCTAGCTCTTCTCAAATTTCTTATTTTGTTATGCTTGTACAGTTACATACACTCAGCCCACAATAACATTTTCCTGGAATAAAAAAGCACTTTTAATGCAGGTTCTCCATTGAGAATGCTTGTTAGCCCGAGATTCTCAATCTACTTTAAATCGGTTTCTGCTAAACCGGACCTCAAGGTTGTTCTTCCTGGACCCAAATTAAAACTACACCTGAATTTAACAACATCTATACTGAAATCTCTATTGAAAATGCTATTTAGTCCAGGAGTAGACTTATTCTGTCTGAGAAACTGGCTCTAAGACTCACATTGAGGGGGAAAGAGGAATTATTTAGCCTTTTCACAACCGCTTTCATAAGGCAGCAATGTTTCCACTAACCATGAAACCCAAAGTGGCTTTGCCTTGAGGACAACATTAATTAGAAGGGAAAGAGTGAAACATCTCCAAGTCAAAAACATAGCTGTTTTTCCCCCTGAGGTCACTAGACTGAGGCCCATTTTATCTTTAACTGCTCCATTCTGTCGAGGCAAAAAACAAACAACTCAAAACACCTTCCTTTAACAGCACCGTCTTTCGTGATGTAAAACAACATGTAACGGTGAGTGTACAAGAAAAACACGGCCAGTGTAAATACACCAGTGTATAATGGGAAAACAACCAGGTCCAAAATGAATTTCCTGTCCTGCAGAAGCCTAGTGGAGCTTTCAATTATTAGATTTTGGATAAAACAAAAACAAATTGCTGGTTTCCTTCGTCCTCGTTATGAAGAGGTCAATAGTGGCCGGCTTCTCAAGGGAACTCTAACCCGGTCCGCATAGATCCACATAGATTCTGGCTAGAAGTGCACTAATGGGGGAAACGGGTGCCATTTGGGATTTGTCCCAGATCAACATCCAAACAGTTCTAACAATTGATTGAAAAGTAAGCAATAAATTAATGTTGTCCAGTGCCCATTCACAACATAATACCATTTAATTTTGCCATGTTATTATTGCTTTCATTTGACCTTTATTGCACCAGAGTCGTTAGTAAAGGAGGTATTATAATTGTCTTTTGAATGAAAATTAACTGAATTCTATTTGAAATGAGATACGATTCGCTACTATGCAACTACAGTATGTACTGTTATTACATAGGCCTGCTCACATTATTAACAGTGAGGCGATGACAGAAGCAGTCCTCCGTATTCAGGTTTTTGGCCTAAGGCATAATGGGAGGAGACGGTATAAACACTTAACCATCTGGAGCTCAACAAACTAGGAAGGGATGTCTACAATGAACGAACAAATGTCCAACTGACTAATGAGATGGTGAATTGCAAATGACTGCACTATGTCCTACTGACAATGGGCTATTGAACAGCAAAGTCAGTTCCTCAAACACAAACAGAGAATTAACTTACCGACATTTAGGTGCACACACAATTTGATTGGTTCTAAGCCTTAGTTCCTCAGTCCTGTTCACAGGGGAACACATAGGAACGTTCCCTTTGCAGAAAAGGAGGTGGCTTTCAACTTTAGGTAAGCTCCAATTAAACAGACAGAGACATACAAAGAGAAAGACAGAGACAGCCGCAGATGGACAGAGGCAGGCGGACAGAGACAGACAGAAACAGATCGACAGAGACAGACACAGACAGATGGACAGAGACAGACAGAGACAGACGGTCAGAGACAGAGGCAGACCGAGAGCGACCGAGGCAGACAGACAGAGGCAGAGGCAGACAGAGAAACGTCCTCATCCCCCATCACCTAGCTACCATCCATTCTCCTAATTCCTCTAATAGCCAATTTCTCAGTGAATCCAAGCGTGGTGAGATACCTTTCATGTAAACACACGCACACACACGCACACAAACGCACACACAGTTTCATGCAGACCCACTCACTGACAGAGGATGGCAGGGCTCTCCATCAGGGTTGAGAAACTCCCCGGTACATTGCTCAGCACCCTAACCAGAATCCCACTCGCACACAGGTAGATCCCTAGTGTATAGGGTACCGTTTGGGACGCAATCAACCCGTTTGACAGAGAGCAGATGTGAGACTCCTCCCACACACACAGCCACGTCAGAGATGCTGTGTGTGTGTGTTTTAGTAAGAGGGGAGCTGAATGAAACTGACGACTGATTAGGGGACCAAGCATTCAGAAGCAATTCACCCATCTCTCAAACAGCCCTCAGAGAGAGTGATATGGAGAGGCAGATACGGAGAGGACTGACAAAAATAAAATACAAAGAAAGATAGAGCGAGAACGTGACTAAAATACTGATCATATTTCCTGGTATCTACTGCTATGTCTCAGTCTCTGTGATACGAGAGTGCTTGAAGAACAAAAGTATCATCAATCTTGTTGTATCCACCGCTATATCACCATCACAAATTAGCACATATGGGATTAAGAATGTGCCATACTTTCTATCTGCTGCTATTGTGTTGTGCTAGATATATAATATAATACAATATTATATATTTAACTGTAGCATATCTTTCACTATGTAAGGCTGATGTGTCGGTGTCACATGTAAACTCTCTTCTACCTACCTCCTAACTTTGGTGTCCGGAAGACATCATAACTGTATTCAAAAAAATGTGTTTACAGGCTCATCATTTTAACTGTATCTAAAGCAACAATGAATTATGTGTTGCCTCAAACCACACTGAAACCCAAGGGCTAACATTTTACAATGAAGTGTACAATGAAGCTACCTCTATATGCTGATCTAGGGTCAGTTTGCATTTTCCCCTTTTAGGGTTAATATGAATATTTGAGAGAGTATAGCTGATCATAGATCTTCACACAGGAGACGGACTGATGTCTGTCTGGATGACAGTCTATGCAAACATATTTGGATGGCAGTTGAGATTACAAAATATTTACATAAGTATTGGTTTTCAAAATTCAGCCTGGTTGTGCAAAGTCATTTAGACCACAAAAAAGCGTTAGTATAAAGCGTAAATGATCACAATAAAATGTGTGATATGGTTCAGGGTAAAACTGTAAGGCAGGGCAATTCAACTGATGTGCCAAAACACTTAAGTGTTCTCACATTTACCTAAACAAGTGACTAATTCACACCTGGGAAACCGGGTTAGTGCAATTCATTATCAGGTAGACACAAAGAGTTTTGGTTTGGCCATCCATGTCTGGAGATGAATTGCCCTCATGTGAGGTGTGGTAATTAAAACATTGAAACACTATATGGCCTCATTTTTCTGCAAGTGATCTGGTCAAATATCATATGTGGTGGTTCAAATCAAGACTGAGGAAGACTAATGGTTTCGACATAAAAGCAAAAATGCGTACCGTCTGGCATTAGTGTCAACAGTTTACACTAGCTGCAATCTACTAGTTCACTTTATGACATATACTTTTCATGACACTCATCTAATTCTGTCAACATTTACAGTAGAAGCTTTTCTTAAACTAACATCGGGAAAGAAATGCTACAGTCAAATCTTATCTTTGCTTGATTTCCATTGGTCCAATTCCTCTTTGTTTCTATAGTAAAATAACTTGGCAATGCCCCTATTGCATTAAGTAGGTACATGTCAATTCCTTTACAAACCCACTCTTTCCAACAACT
The DNA here is from genome assembly GCA_016801175.1 of Esox masquinongy. NCBI lineage: Eukaryota > Metazoa > Chordata > Actinopteri > Esociformes > Esocidae > Esox > Esox masquinongy. Next base: position 4,499 of record JACXGI010017945.1, read on the forward strand.
TAAGGACATTAGACAACATGGCTCTCAAATTCCTCTCTCAGTCCTACTAACTAGCTCTGAGGAACTGTTGTGTTGCCGCATTTCGGGTGCACTTTCGGGTGGCGAGGGGATCAATAAACCTAAAAACGCTGCTACGCACTTGTGATGTGAAAGGTAATGGTTATGTTCCACAGGTGAATGATAGAGAAAGCATTCGATTCAAATAAGCAAATCCCTCGTTTGTCTCACAAAACCTAAGAAAAAGTCCTACCTAAGCTCAATATTGTTCTGGACTTCTGTAAATGTGTGGAGTGAGTCCAGGCAAATATAACTGCCAAAAGGTTATTTGAATGCCTAGTAACCATTCCCAATACTACCAAAGACTACATTAGCAATTTGTCACTGCTCAGGGAGCTTACGCTGAGACACATGCAGTCACAAGTGGTGGAGTAATTATAACCGATGTATATAGAGCCAATCTACCAGAAAGTGGGCAAAAACAGGCTGTCGGCCTGCGTCCCAGCACATCATGTCAGTGAACGATGGGAAGGGCTAAACAGCGGGAGAGAACCAAAAATATTTTTACAGATTGTTTTAAAGTGCGCAATACTTCAGCTGCACGGTCTATGAACTTTTGGCTTGGCTGTTATTTCCACTGTAAAAGATGTCAATGAATGGTTTAGGTGGGCTTAAGGGTTCTCCTACCCAGGCTGGTTGGATCCAGTTGCAGCGCTATCAGACCAACAGCATAAGAGGAAGTGATGTAATCTCAGATTGCCAGCTACACCGCCTAGGTACTGAAAAAGCCTTGACCGGGGCCACATGAAATAGAGTTTCATTTAGGATGCATCCCTCCACATCTGACAGTGATCAGGGCCTGGATAGGGGCCATGGGTACGGCCTCTTGTCCAAAGTAGATCAGTAGACTCACAGCCGGCTGGGAAAGACAGGGATTCAAAAACATGACACACACATGGATGCTCTGCAGTCTACAAGAGAGTATGTAGGGTGTGTATGAATGTATAAGAGAATGTTTGTGTGTGTGTGGGTGTATACTTTTATAATCTATTTCACACTGGGGATTTTCTCGTGGTGAGGAATGTCTGATTAAAACAGGGGACAGAGACAGAGGTGTCAAACTGGAAATTTGACCTACGGCTCCGGAAAAAATTAAGAGACCAGTGCACCGTTTTTCTTTCCTTTCCAAAAAAGTCGAAAAGGAATGTTTTGAGTGAGGAACAGAAGGGTTAAAATTAAGAGACCACTGCAAATTGATCCCTTCTGTTCTTCACTCAAAACCTTCCTTTTCGACTTTTTTGGAAAGGAAAGAAAAAGGTGCAGGGGTCTCTTAATTTTTCCAGAGCTGTATATCCCATATCTGTGTGAGTGCGTGATTGTGTGCTGGTGTGTTTTTGAGGGTGCGTGCAAGTGCGCATACATCTTTGCATGTGCGTGCGCGTGTGTGTGTGAGCGTGGATGCTGAAATGTCATTTGCGGTTTTTTGTTTTAAATTCAAAAACACTTCCTGAATTCAAATGGAACTCAGCCCTGCGCTATACTGCTTAATAATCCTGGCCAACTCAACAACTGACACTGAGAGGCAATGAGCTCGGGTAGAGAGGTTGTGTGTATGTCATGGGTGCTAGCTCTCTTTAAAAGATGGATGGGGCTGTGCTGGATGGGTTAACGGTAGCGGGGATTGGTGGACAAAATCAGACACATAATTAAATGTCTGTCAGATAGGGTTCTGGAACATGCTAATCTGCAGGTTAGTCTGGGATTGAAAAAGCTATTGTCTGCTGTTCCACATCCCAAAAAGAAGATAAATGAAAGCATGCGTGTATGAAGTCTGCGCACGCATGCACACAAACGAACACACATGCTTGCATGCACACCTCCCTCCCTCCCTCCTCCCTCCCACACATACACTTACACACACAGACACACACACACACACACACACTGAATGGAGAAATATACAGAACCTAAAAACAAAACAAAACACAGACACACAATGAAACACTCAGGGGAAGAGTCTGGGAGAAAGGTGGGTGAGGGGTTAAAATTGGAATTTCCATAGGGGCAAGAGTGAGGGTGCCAGTCAACAGCACAGCTGGTTACAAGCATGAGAACTACATCTGCTGCAATCTAAGGAATCAAATTCCTTTAAGTAAGCGCAATGGAGACGAACACTCCATAGAAATCACTGCCTTGGATGCTACAACTAATTTGCATTGAGGCTTTTCTCAGTGTAGCAACAAGTATATTATTTTGAAGCTAATGTAAATGTTCAAGTTTATCTCACTGAGCTGGAGCAAAGGCTACATGAAATTCAACTATGAAACAAAGACTACTGATACAAAGCTAAGTTAACTTATGAGAGGGAGAGTATGGAATACAGGGCAACATTTTCAACTACACCACATCGCTACATGCTGCTTTTAGGGGAACTGAGTAAAGTTCTCAGTTTAACCAGTGACTTAGCACTACACTGGGTCAAACTTACTAAGTTTAGCTCAACAACAGAAAGAACTTTGGCAGCAATTGGCGCTGAACAACACCATTTAGCCCATGTTGACAATAAACATTGTCAGGTGTAGAGCAACTTGAAGCTTCTGCTACTGGATTTTCGCATGTTCAGACTTTAATCTCCATATTCAGTTACAACTGGTGGAAAATAAATCGCAAATCGTGCCATAATAACATCTGATCAACTGCAGGCCCTGGTCCCTGGTTCAACACCGGGACAGATAACTGGCTGAACGGTGGGGATTTGAGTTTTCGCTGACAGGGCAGTTCCGCCACGGATGTACAAGAATGTGCAGTAGTCTGCTTGGAACACAACCGACAATTTCTCAAGCTTCTGGCTCCACGTGTTTCACAAAATCTTCCCCTAGGGGGTATCTTCCCTCAGGGAGTATGTGGAGTTAGTTTACTTTTCAGATGCTCATTATGACGACAGACATGTCAAATCAGGTTACCTGTTTGTCAAAGTGTGCCACATTTACATTCTTTGTCATGTCTACAAGAAATTCATTCTTGTGTATGTCCCTGTCCAATACATTTTTCAAATAGATTTCCTCAAGATTCTCCATTGTCCAGGACTATAGGGTTTAACGGATGTAAGAGAAACAGGTGTAAAGTAATGTCTTTGTGGTGAATTGTATGTAGACACGGGTTCTGAGAACTTGACGCAAAGAACATTGATGCTTATTCACAGGACATTGCCATACACTCTCTGACTCAGCAAGCTACTACCTCTAAAACAATGACCAAGCTATTACCTCTAAAACAATGACCAAAAGAAGAAAAGCTTAGGCATTGATCAGTACAATTCTGAGAAAAGTAATGTAACACAGTCATCCCCATCTGGGTATCTGTCTATGCTAAAGAATTTATCTGACGTATCTTTTTCTCCATGCAAAAAAAGCTGGAGACAAAGAGAGCCTTGTGCAGCTGTCGCCATCCCCACACAGCCTTGGTAACCTTTGACAAACGCCATCTCATTACGATAATCATGTTTGAATGCAACCGTATGGTCAAAATTATCCAATCAATGTATCATGCCTGCCTGTCCGGTCAGGGCCCTGAATGTACTCTTATTTTTTTTTTTTTAAAGTGGCACAAGGAAAACAAGATGTTAGACTAGGAGAGATGGGGTGGCTGTTGATAAAAAAAGTGGGCAACTAAATAATGTGCAACACACAGTTGATGCCAAGAAACCGCTTCTGATTTGAAAATCCAATCACAAGGAAAGTTGTTTTTGGTTTTGGGTACCTTGTCCTGTCTATGGCTTCATGAGACCTTTCAAATTGAACTGAAATGCTCATGCACTCTATGAGCCTTAGAAAAGCTAATTTTATAATCTAATTGCTAATGTTTCACATATATAGTAGAAACCTTTGACACATGTTCATTTCAAATCATTTGTCCGGGCCGATTATGATAGTAGGCACTCCTTCGTAGAACCAACAGATGCAAATTGGCCAACATGAAAGAGCAGGGAGGTATTTATCAACAGGGATTTTCTGATCTCATTGTGCTCAGGCAACTACCTTAGCCTGCACAGGCACCTGCAAAGATATGTGAGGACGTCAAATGTGTGGGCGTGCCCTCACACACGTTGGCCCACATTACTTCCGGGTTGAAGGAACAGTGTGCCCATACAGACTTGGAGGACAGTGCATTCTCTGTCCCATAACCATGGTCAAGCCTGTAGGCTCCCAATCCGCAACAAGGAGTCGCTAGAGGGCGAAGAGACACGCCGAACTGCACCACCCTCAGCGAGACCGACAGACAGTGTTTGTGACCAGGGTTTTATCTCTTGTCCAGAATAAGTCAACGAAGCAGTACTGCAAGGCAATAAATATGACCTTATCTTTGCCGACGCATTCCTCAAATGACTCTGGGTCTTGACATACAACTGCATCTACAGTATCTACTCAACTATGAGGCAAGTTCTTCTTTATATTTGGTTCCACTTTGGACATTTCACATTCTTAATCTCATTACTCTCATGACTCGCGAAAAATAATGAGAAAACCTTTTACAATGCATCTTAGCAATGTAGCCTTTCGGTTGGTTCTCTAGCTAAAATTACGTTTTAAAAGCTCACTCTTGTGGTTTTACTCCAAGGCTAATACATTAGCTAGGGTGTGTCAGGGGATGGAAACTTTATTTTGTCTTCTTAGCTTGAATAGCCATGGCCACTGAAACACAGGCCAAAATTCCACTGAGAATACCACCTGAATACCAGTCTCTAAAACGAGCGTCAAAGCAAACAAACTAAAGCCCTCGTCACTCTTGCTCCCACTCTGTAATCTATTGCTCTTGGCTGCTAAACAAGGACTCTATTCAGAGTAGACCTGGCTAGGTCTGATTTTATTTAAGAGGGGAATTTGTGTGAAAATTGGTATGTCAGATGAGAGATGGAGACAGAGGTTAAACATGTATTATGTATTTGTTGCCTTTGAATGTTCTCTTTTATGCAGTGGCTAATGTTTTGTTTGGACCCCAGAAAGAGAAGCTACTGCTTTTGGCAGTTTTACCTAATGGAGTTCTTAATCAAATCCTAAAATCCTAACCCCACCTCAGCCGAGAACATCAGTGGCTGCGCCTTCGCAGTGTTTCGTCACCTGGTCAACCCCGTTATTTGTGGAAACATGGCAAACTTCATGGCAAACCTCCCGAGCCGGAGGGGTGAACAGTTTCCAGTTATGTATATACATTTAAACTCCACATCAAGGTGAGGATAAACTATTTAGTAGGGCCTTTAACAACACACATACAAATCAGATTGGGGGGGTACTAACTTTCACCATTAGAGGTGCAGTAAAACAACATTTGACTAAGAGCTGCTTTTACTTACTCCAGAGGGAGGTCTTTGCTTTATGCTGCCAAATCGGATAGTGTTCACTCTATAGTCAGTTTAGGACATGGATTATCAACACAACTACACAGGTCAACGTGGGTTAAACTGTCACTTCCGGGGCCGTTGAAATATCATCAAAATGGTTGAATGTCTATGGGCATTTCTTTAAAGAACATAGTTGTAATATAGTTGATCCTACCACGGGATCCATTGTACCATATTCAACCATATAAATTAACACATTTCCACAAAATGCAGCCAATATGTCGAAATTGATGTCCACTTTTTATGTATATTTTTGGAGATTGGTCTCTTAAATGGTAACGTCTCGTTTAAGTTTCAAAGTTTGAGAAGGTCAAAGAGACATTATACATTATGATTTTACTACACTACGATGGTTCATATTGTATTACCACTTTGGGTAGATTTAAATGTTGGTTGATTGTGATGCCCTCAACACAGCGTAAAGTTGAGACATTGTAATATATTATAAATAGCTCAATGTTTTTTTGGTAGAGGCTTCGTGTTTTCTTTACTGCGGCTGGTGCCCTCTACAAAAATTAATTGGAGCAGAAATTTATATTCCAAATTATACAAATGAAACACTGCTCATGCCAGAAAAAATCTGGTCTAAATGTAAAAAATATTTGTGTTTAAGTTTAGGTAAACAAACTTCCCAATGATTTATTGTGTCGTTTTGTTTAGCCATGTTGATTTATGTGTTGTGTGTTGTTTAACTGTCCTCCAAAAAGTATGATACTTAGGTGTATTTAAAATCCCATGAACACTGGGAATCCATTTCAGATGTTATTTTCCCAGGAACAGATTAAGCCCATTCCTGGACTTTTCTCTTATTTAAACAACTGCATGCGATGTAAGTTCAAAACTTTTGCATTCCAAACCAAAATCAAAACCACTTGAAATCAAAATGAACATAAAGCACAGACTGCTTGAATGAATAGAGTTTAGACTGACAGTGATTGGTATTCAAACCTGCATCATGCAATACTACATTAACACTCCAATGTATTTTCCCCATAACTCAACCTTTATGAGAAGCTAAAGGAAATGTAATGTCAAAAACCCAAAAGTTTCTGAAAAAGGAGAAATAGCTTCATTCACCGCAACTTTTGATTCAAACAAGATGGAGAGCTGTGTGAAACACATTATTGACAGTACAAATATGTGACCTCAGGGGGGAAAGCAGATGTGTTTTGACCTCCTACTATCCAATAAACATGGAATATATTAATGTATTTTAAAAAAAGTACCCGCTTTCCCAATCTAGCCTTGAAGGCATCCTGTCTAGTCAGGCATATCCATCTGAGAACACATCTTATCTGTCTTCCTGCTCCCAGACAGACATCTATAGCTCATTATATAACAACTGAGATACCTACTACAATGCTGGAGGATCCATTACAGCAATGGCAGCGTAATAGTAAACCTGAAGGATGGTGATGTCCTTTGACAATATGAAAATGAATACAGCTGTGGGTCCCAGAGACGTTTTTGTGCAAGTGATGGATGTGAGTGTGTTGCAAAAGGCCCTCACATGGATGGAGGGTTCTCAAACATGATGTTAAGAAGCAGTCTTAAAGAGTGCCTGTTCAAAGCTGAAGACAAAAGTTATGGAGAAAAGTTTGATGTCACAGCACTGGAAAGAATCACTGTACTAAGACTTGACAGTAATGTGCGGCCTAATGACCGAATGAATAACAAGACCCATTTCTAGGCCTGAAAAAATGGGTACTGTATGTGTGACATTTCTACTGTTTTCCTTAAAACATGCCCCTTCATTCCTTACTAGTCTGAGAGGAGGGCTGTAACAAAAACACAGATTTCAGACAATATCTCAGCACTCTTCATTTCTCAACAGATAAAGTGAAAGACAAAGTAGGCCATTAAATCTTGACATGGCTGTTTTCAAATGGTAATAACAAAAAGAGTTAAGGGTTCAATGGTACACTAAAGTTACCTATTGCTTTTTATACCAAATTTGTATTGCCATGCCAGTGAGAAAAAAATATCCATTCATTCTGATAAACAAACTCTTGATTTTCATATATATCTTGTATTTCTTTAGTAGTTTGGTATACTGTTTGAAGTTACGTCAGAACATGAAATAACTCCTTGAGTCTGACTGACTTTTATATGACTGACTGAATATGTTATTTACAATAAAAGCTACAAAAGTAATTGTGTTAATCAATGACAAATCCATTTGCAGTGAACTAAATAATTGAGCTTTTTCTCTTCTCCTCACCATAAGCAGAGACAGTGTGGATATGTTTACTCTACAAACCACACATTCACATCACATAGTCTGAAGAAGGAACATCCACGTTCATAATGCATATGTTTTGTGGTTGTCACTGCTTTGTGGAGGTTCCCGAGATAAAGTCACCAGATGCACTGTGCGTCTTTTATAATACGAAGAACTCACATAGATGTTCCTCTGCTGGTAGCGAAGGTACAGGTTGTGCATGATGGCCCCATCGTGAAGGTCTTCCAGGCTGGCCATGTCCTCCACACCCTTAACACTGCTGGGGTGCATGGGCTGCACCTTCTGCCTGGTGAGGGCATTCTGCTTGTAGGTGTACACCTAAAACACGGGGGGGGGGGTGTTACTGAGAACACTGTCTTTCGCAATATGAACTTGAATAACTGTTCATGAATGACTACATGATTCGATTGAAATCATCTGATTGGACTAATTTTTTATTTTTTTAAACAGGGTAAGTAGATAATCTGAACACATTGTAAACTTTAGTACCTGTGTATGTGGAAAGGAAGAAATTATACGACTGCTAATACCCCCCAGTAGCTGACCAACAGATATATGGTTAGTACACGTCAGATAGAGTAGTGAACATTAGACCAGACAGCCAATATCTCCTGTAACTACCAAAAGGACATGATGACATCTGACTCATGTCTATTAGGGCACATTAGAGGACATTTGAAGACAGATTCTGCAAAAGAAAATGTGATACAGGAGTCCAGACAGTCCTTCTATCAGTCTTGGCGCATAATGAACAGGATCCTAGTATGCTTGTTTGGATAAAACCCCGTACTGGCGAGTGATACTGATAAGCTGTACATGTTGGCTGTGAATGGTTCGGAAGTACACTTATCATCAGTGTCTGAGAGACAGATTTACGAATCTGCGTTCGTCACTGTTTGGCACTGCAATGCAGCCCTAGTCCAACAGGATATATAGCCATTTCACCATGACCATTGTTTAGGCCAAGGCAATGATAAACTGTTTGAAAAGGTCTCCTTCATTGGTGCATCAAGTATTTATTCACCTACACCCCAAATGCACAAAAAACACCCAGCCTTCTTTAAGCATAATGATTCAAACTCCATCTCTCTATCTAAGCTAAATGAATCCCATTTAGGTATAATAGAGAAGAACAGATCTGGGTTGGATAAGACATACTGGTGGTGTGGGCTGACATAGTGTATAGGACGCCAGAGCCAAAGAAGGAGAAAGTTGGAGAAAAGAGAGAGAAATCAAAATGGAGATCAGGGGAGAAAGAAAGAAAAAAAACTACATGAGAAAGAGAAAGACGAGTCAGCAGGTTGAATAACTCAAGAAATACAGGGCCAGAAAAAGGAAGGACGTGTTGTGTTGAACAAGAAGGAAATCTGAAAGCCAAGAAAAAGGAGAGCCAGAAAAAGAGACGGAGACAAAAAAACATTACAAATACAGAGAAAGGGAGAAAAAGAGAGAAACAACTGACTAAGAGAAATAAGGATACAATATCAAGAGAGACGTCCGTTCAGAGCACAAACCAGTGCCGTTATGCAGAGTGAGATAAAAGGGCAATTAACAACAGCCCACACATTATCACCGGTCTACAGGGGGTCTAGAAAACAAAGACAGGCATGAGGCCACTGAGGGAGGTCTAGACTTGGCTGGTAACCAGTCTCTCTGGAGGGTCTAGAGCAACAAGCAGAGAACGGAATAATCACCTTC
>JACXGI010017946.1:0-13833 GCA_016801175.1 Esox masquinongy
TAGAATTTGGGGTATCCCTATCTCCCCGGGACTCTAACCCAGCACCCTATGGGTCCCCGACCCAGGGCCTATCTCCTCGTCAGGTGATAGGGTAGGTTGCCAAACCTTGAATCAAGAATTCGGGAAGATCTATACTTCCCGGGACTCCAACCCCGTTTTGAAACGATTAAAACCTATCCAATAAAAATTTACTAGTTTTGACCGTAGAATTCGGAAAGTCCCTGCTTCCCGGGCCTCTAACCCACTCTTTTCTGCCGAATATTGTACTCCTCAATTTAATACTTTCCAGTCAAGACACTTCTAGTTCAGAATTTAGTGATTAAGCCGAATATGCAGATTTGATGAAACAGGTTCTGCTTACCTCTTTTAATGTGGCCACAAACCGTCAGTGTCTGTCGGGGTCAGCAAAGTTTTCTCAAATTCAGATCTCCTTCTCATCCCGGACGAGCCCCCAAGTTATTGAAGTACCGACCTAAAGTACTTCCCCGAGTTGGTTAATGAGAAGAGATTAAGAGGAGACAAAATCGCAGTGCCCGCAATTATCTTTATTCATACAGATATATCTGGAGACAGTGTGACATTCAGTCCAACAGAGTCTGACACAATCACAGCACACACAGTTCTTATAGCATGAGCCCCCTACTCTAAATTTTATGGTTCAGGGCGCGGTTCCTACCATATATAAGTGAGATATATGTTGTTTAACACATCTTTCATGGCAGCTGCCGTCTTCGGGTTTCCCTGTTGTTATTCCAACCAATCGACTTCTAGCTTTAGCGTCTTTTCCCTTATTTAGCATTCTGCCCGTTTATTACCGAATTCCAAAGGGGTCTGTTCTTGCTCCCAGCTATTCTAGTGAGATAAGGATCCTGTCACCCCCTCCTCTAATGCAGGTACAATGGTTCTTAGTTCTACTTAGCCTCTAGCAGGCTTGCATGTTATCTTAATGCTATTGCCCACATGAGGCAACATGAATTCCACGTAAAACATAGTGTGTTGCATTGGGGGTTAAAGAGGGACAACAATATATTGTTTTGCTGGATGTAGCACAATGCCCCGTGGTTTCACAATATATGTGTAATTTTACAAACTCTCCTGAGTATTGCGTACAATACATTCACAGCGGAGCTGTAGAGTTTTTCCGCAAAAAGTATCCCATGTACATTACAGTGGGGGGATGGAAAATGTAAGGCCTTTACACACTGCATTGTCCCAGGCTAAGACTGACCCCGGGTTAGCTTAGCCTGTGTTCACACAAGAGTTTGTTATCCCTGGGCTAAGGCTTAACCCTAGGCTAAGGATTCACACTTGTGTTCCTAAGTCCTGGGCTAACGGACAAATACGACACAATACCATTTTACATTCTATGATAAGCTGCAAATGTTTCATTCTCTCTGGCATGCAAATAATGTTACAGTAGCCTACATCACTGACACATGATCAAAGTTACGCTACCACGATTCAATTAATGACTTCATGACATCGACTGATCAAGATGCCAACCCTGTCGGTATTTGCTTGAACAACTTTGTCAAAACTACACAAAGAAAGAGAAAAACTTTAGTCAACCTTAAATATTTCGACATATTTGCTGGATTTACATCCAAAGCAAGCTGCAATAACTACTTTGAAAAGTAATTGCTAACACAGCTCCAGAGCATGGCCAGCTAGCCCTAGGCTAAGGGTGGTGCTTTCCCACTTCAAAATATGCAAGTGTGAACACTTGCTTAGCCCTGGGCTTAGGAGGCCCTTAGCCCAGGGCTTAGGATGCTCTTAGCCCTAGGCAAAGGTGCAGTGTAAACATATCTAGTTTGGTTGGATGTATTACACAATGTATCTCCAAAGCAAATGAGCACAAGCAAATAAAAAACAATAACATCAAAATAGGATTTTTTTTTATATCAGATCATGTTCTCTACATTAGCTTACATAAGCTCTAACCATTTCTCAGAGCTCCACCTTATATTATTCTTTAACCTATGTAAAGTATTATTGAAATTGTAATTTTGTTTCATTTATAATTTCCCCCACATAATTTTTCCCTTGAAAATGTAGCCTACACAACACAAATTATAGACACACCATAGACCTTTATTTATAGGCAACATATGAAAATCAGAAGTCTTATTGTTGCTGACTAATCTCCAATGTAGTCTTACTGTTGCTACCGAAGTTAAATAAATAATAGGCCTGCAAGTATAGAGCGGTATAGTTGTTTTTAACGGTTTAATGAGTGCAATTCGTTTAATGCCAACTCCTTTACATGAACCGTACACGAACAGTTGCATGGATATCATGGAGGTAGTAACAGCTGGCCACAATCAATGACGTGCGGTTACTGCAGTTCGAAATCGAACCTAAACATTTTCTAACTAGAATTGAAATCGATACACCCCTATATCTGCAGATCAGTGTATTTTCTAAGCCCATATAGCGTAATTTAAATGACAAAGTAATCGTCCCCTCTTGAAAATCATTAGACCCTGGACAACTTCTGTACATGGCAGCTACATTTACATTTACCTTGCTGGTTAAAACGAACTATTAGCTGGTTACAGTCCTAATCTGCTTACCTGTCAAGTAGATACAAGCCAGTAACCAAAACAAACGTGTTAGGCATTTGATTTCCAAAGTGGGGCACTTTATCCTACCAATAATGATTAGTAACTTCAGCACGATGGACGGAAAGCTATTAATTCTAGCATGTATGGCTGCCTAATCCTATGGGCTATTAGGCAATTGTCATTCGACGTAACCATCCCATATTCACAGTGACAGTGGAATAAAGCGATTTAACAAGAGGCTTACAACACTAGTAATTACAGAAACATGAATACATGGCGAATGAAACCATCAAGGATGTACAGTACCATTATGCAGTATAACAGGACGCAGCAACACAAACAGACATCGCAAAGCCCAAATCAATGACATTACAGGCACCAAAGAAATAAGAACATACAACTACAATGTTTCTTCGACACTGTAAGCCAAGTGTACTTTTCATAGTTGATCGATTGAAAGTGACACAAAAATCCTTTCCCTAACTGGGACAGGGCTGCAAGATGGGGGGTTGGTTCCTCGCAATTTCCATGTTTTCTCGAAAAAGGCTTTGCCAGTAAATCCGTCAACGAATCAATTTTGTCTCCTCCATTGTGCATTAAAAAACAACACGGCTCAGTACAAATCTAACCAAAAAATCTAACGGAAAGCACTACATCTAAAAATCTAAACCTCACTAAAGAAAGTTAAAATAAATCTTAGATGTTCCTACATTTCGTCCCAACTAGTTTTATCTCAGTTAGGTAGTGTTATGGAAATTCTTTAACTGATGCATAAATGGGTTACTAGTTAAAGGTACTGAGTCCCCATGTTTAGATAAGGAAAGGAATGTAGGAGAGGGGGATCTGGTATTTGTTAATGGTCATCACTGGGTGGTCTCAGAAGGTCAGTGGGTTATCCATTAATCTGTCTATCTGCTAAAACCATCAGTGTATCTGATCTGTGTCCAGGTGCTGTGTGTCCCTTCTGAGTTGAATAGGTCACCTACAAGTCGTTGGTTTAATGTGGGGGAGGAAAGCCCGCCCTTTGTGTAAAACCTGTGTGACATAAGACAGCTGGGCAGTAACTTACCACACCCCTTTTAACTATAATAAATACTGACTGTTCATGTATTTTTCCTCAGAGATTCCTCAGAGGATTATTTTGTAAGCTTTTGACGCATCTCTCTATTTGCAAATAAACTGCTTATTATGCCAAGAGAATTTTGTCTCTGTGCTTACTCCTTTATGAGTTCCTATCGATGGAATTACCATCACAGTAGCTGGCTCTCCGATCACACCACCAGAAAAATGCGCACATAGGCAACTAGGCAAGCTAGAAGGCTGCTATATGCCAAAGAATAGGCTCATTATGGCGAACTCAAAATCTGATTGGTTGAAGAATGACAATCAACAACCTCCACCCCATTTGCTTTAACAGAAGATGGGATTCACTCGAAATTCTATAGGCCTCAGGATAGATTTTCGGAGACAGCACGTGAAAAATCTGATTGGATAAATGCTCTGATTTATCTGAGCTGCACTGGAAACAGCACAACCAAGGGAGAGAAAAGCAATGAAACAACGTCAGTAGACTGATGGGAACGAACTTTGTAAAATACATCTAGCGTTCATGAAAATATATATTAAATTATAAAAATATAATTTTATGATTCTGACATCACTAGGCCAGCAAAAAAGGCCTCTGGTCAGCAGCAGTTTCAAACAATATCTTCTTGTATACCAAATAATAACTTTATCGAGTCGTCAATGTTTTATAATTTTTAGAGACATAAAATGTTAACTAGTGTGTAATTCATTACCATTTCTGAAATTTCCGACGTGGTTAAAAAATACAACCCCGTTCCCAGTTTTCGTCTACCTTACTATTTTGTTCAATTGCATTATATTTCTATTTCTATTTTTATTGATGTTGCAAATGACAGACTAGAGCGTTTTACCTACCTTACTTGCCTTCCGGTAATGAAAAAAAGACTGATCAACTTAACATTACATGATTTCTGGTCTGTCGCACATGTGGTATTTCACAGTTTGCAACTTGTCTGCTAAAGATTGTTTATCAAACAAAGTCAGATACAGGTGACTAGATGAGTGACTCAGAGACAGGAAGGTAATCAAGATTTGAACTTCCGGTCAGATTGGTGAATCGTCTTGTTCAGCCATCTTTGATCGCAGACACATTTGGTCCCAGAATTCAGTGGAATGAAAACAAAAATGGCTGCGTACGTAAACAGTAATTAGCCAAACAAGCTCAACATAACCTTTATAAAGGTGTTTTTCATTGATCATATTTGTCCATTACTAAATATTCAAAAATCGGAATTGATTATTTTTCACAATTTTTAGTGAAATAGTGAATAATCACGTAAAAAAAGGCATTATTAACACACAAACCATTGTCTGCTGGTTAGCATATGTTTTATTGATACAAGTGGAGTGATCCTCAGGAAAATAACACATCTTAGAAGGTTGCTCAATAAATATTCAGTATACTCTTTAACAGTACTACTACCCCTAAATAGTTTCAAAATATAATTTTAACCAGTTGAAATCAGAATACTGCTCCATATCTAATAAGCAACATGGTGTTTATGGGCTGCTGTGGTGGCAATTTTTGTTGTCATAATATACAATTCTGGAATTGTCAGTGCATACTGAAATAATATACATTAAGAAATCATGCTGAGGGGCCTTCAGTGATTTTTTAAAATGTACATGTGAAAAGGGTTAAATCTGTCATTTGATGCTATAGAAGTAGGATTTGAAGCATTTTTCACAAATTCAGAATAGCTGAAAAACCATTATGCCCAACTTAATGGGTCCCAATTGCAAATATGTTCCTTTGGAGGAGATTGACTTATATACCTCTTTCCAAGATTTCATTTTAAACATGGTGAGCGTGGTGAGCTTGCAAATGTGGGAAACCTCAATAGCACCACCGTGTGGTTGATAAAGAAATCTGTACAGTCATTATTGTCGTATCATCTTTGTTAACATACGCACCAAGTAGAATCATATTACCATTATCCGTATAGGAGATGTCTATATATGTACAAAACCACGCCCCTTCACATGTTCATCTGTCAATGTCGGCCATGTTTTTTAAGATCCTGGTCTGATTGATGACCATCGTCCATAGATGCCAAATATCAAACTGCGTGAAGATCGGATATTTGGTGCCAGATGTGTTAATTTTTTTGTTTTTCACAAATTCAAAATGGCCGTCAAACCATTAAAGCGAAGTTAATGAGTCTCAATGGCAAATATCTTCCTTATGAGGAGATGGACTTATCTACTTCTTTACAATGCTGTATCTCAAACGGGGTGAGTATGGTGACCTTGCTAATGTGAAAAACCTCAATAGCGCCACCGTGTGGTTGATAAAAACATCCTTGCAGTCATTTTTTCCATATGGTCCTTGTCAACATACAGGTGCTGGTCATATAATTAGAATATCATCAAAAAGTTGATTTATTTCAGTAATTCCGTTCAAAAAGTGAAACTTTGATATTATATTCATTCATTACACACAGACTGATATATTTCAAATAATTATATCATTTAATTGTGATGATTAAAACTGACAACTAACGAAAATCCCAAATTCAGTATCTCAGAAAATTAGAATATTACTTAAGACCAATACAAAAAAGGATTTTTAGAAATGTTGGCCAACTGAAAAGTATGAACATGAAAAGTATGAGCATGTACAGCACTCAATACTTAGTTGGGGCTCCTTTTGCCTGAATTACTGCAGCAATGTGGCGTGGCATGGAGTCGATCAGTCTGTGGCAATGCTCAGGTGTTATGAGAGCCCAGTTTGCTCTGATAGTGGCCTTCAGCTCTTCTGCATTGTTGGGTCTGGCGTATCGCATCTTCCTCTTCACAATACCCCATAGATTTTCTATAGGGTTAAGGTCAGGCGAGTTTGCTGGCCAATCAAGAACAGGGATTCCATGGTCCTTAAACCAGGTACTGGTAGCTTTGGCACTGTGTGCAGGTGCCAAGTCCTGTTGGAAAATGAAATCTGCATCTCCATAAAGTTGGTAAGCAGCAGGAAGCATGAAGTGCTCTAAAACTTCCTGGTAGACGGCTGCGTTGACCTTGGACCTCAGAAAACACAGTGGACCAACACCAGCAGATGACATGGCACCCCAAACCATCACTGACTGTGGAAACTTTACACTGGACTTCAAGCAACATGGATTATGTGCCTCTGCTCTCTTCCTCCAGACTCTGGGACCTTGATTTCCAAAGGAAATGCAAAATTTACTTTCATCAGAGAACATAACTTTGGACCACTCAGCAGCAGTCCAGTCCTTTTTGTCTTTAGCCCAGGCGAGACGCTTCTGACACTGTGTCTTGTTCAAGAGTGGCTTGACACAAGGAATGCAACAGCTGAAACCCATGTCTTGCATACGTATGTGCGTGGTGGTTCTTGAAGCACTGACTCCAGCTGCAGTCCACTCTTTGTGAATCTCCCCCACATTTTTGAATGGGTTTTGTTTCACAATCCTCTCCAGTGTGCGGTTATCCTTATTGCTTGTACACTTTTTTTCTACCACATCTTTTCCTTCCCTTCGCCTCTCTATTAATGTGCTTGGACACACAGCTCTGTGAACAGCCAGCCTCTTTAGCAATGACCTTTTGTGTCTTGCCCTCCTTGTGCAAGGTGTCAATGGTCGTCTTTTGGACAGCTGTCAAGTCAGCAGTCTTCCCCATGATTGTGTAGCCTACAGAACTAGACTGAGAGTCCATTTAAAGGCCTTTGCAGGTGTTTTGAGTTAATTAGCTGATTAGAGTGTGGCACCAGGTGTCTTCAATATTGAACCTTTTCACAATATTCTAATTTTCTGAGATACTGAATTTGGGGTTTTCATTAGTTGTCAGTTATAATCATCAAAATTAAAAGGAATAAACACTTGAAATATATCAGTCTGTTGTGGAATGAATGTATACATTATACAGGTTTCAGTTTTTGAATGGAATTACTGAAATAAATCAACTTTTTGATGATATTCTAATTATATGACCAGCACCTGTAATGTTACATGATGTTAAAAATAACCACCTGTATTTAGCAAGGTTATCTTTCAATTTTAATTAATGTTTACTAATACATTTAGTTAGCTAAATGTAGCAAGCCCAACTCGACAGAATTGAGCAATTCTAGCTAACCATGTTGCTAGTTGTATTAGACTAAATTGAATTGGTTTAATCTAGGAATATTTTTTTGTAGATCCTCACTGTCACGTCAATAAGTTGTACAGTAAAATGTAGCCAATGCCAACTTAAACATAGAACGTTAGTTATACTTTCTAGCGACCTACAGTTAGTAGCCAAGGTTTGGTAATGAAAATGATTTGCTAGCTAGTTTTCTATGCTGAGGATGATGACTATTATATGGCTAATGGATAGTATCATATAGCTAGGTAACTTAGCAAACTATGTTTAGCTACAGTAGCTCTTGTAGGTATGCTGTTAAAGTTTGTATCATGTTCGTTACAATAGCTGATTGATTTGTACTAGTAAATAATGTTAAACATTAACTGGTTGGCCAAGATTCTGGTTGGTCAGTTTTTCTGCTAAAGTGGATCAGCCAAGGGTACGTACTACCTTAGCCAGTGTAACAGTCTAATGCAGACCTGGGCAAGATAAGGCCCCCGGGCCGGATCTGGCCCGTTGAGTAATTCTATCCGGCCCGCGATACATCAAAAACTTAAAATAATACAAAATAAAAAATACCTGACGAGGTCCGCAGATTACGTTAGTTTATTTACTGCTGCATATTTATTTCTTTTCAAATTAAAAGTCCCGTGGCACTCCCAATAATAAGTACAGCAGTATCATACTGTCTGTTTAAAATACCTTTAAGTTGAAACAAGGTATTTGCGTTGCTATGATACGTAGGGACCAGCACCACAATCCACGCGCGGAAGTTATCATTTGTATGTACTACACGCAATTGATGGCTAGCGATCTCTGGAAATGAGCCTAAGAAACGTTGATAACGAAAGTAGGGTATTTAAAAAAGTATTGACAGGAAAATATTTGTTCGTAGATGTCACAGGTAAAGCAACTTGCTTAATATGTTAAGCTAACGTCGCAGTTTTTAAAGAGTACAATTTGCAGAGGCACTTCCAGAGCGAGCATGCGGAGAAACACAAAAACTGTCACCCGATGCTTCAATTCAATAAGTCCAAGCGCAGATGCAGCCTCACTGATGAATATCTTGCAGCAGTACCGCACACTGCTTCAACGGTACCACACACTGCTTCAACAGAAATGACTCCTGACTTCACCTCACTTGTCAACGTCCATACGAGACTCTCCTGTTCATATTGAGTGAGTAGCCCTAAAAGTTGATTTCTTGGGTCTGGGCTGCTGGAATAGCTGTAATTAAAAGCACGTAGTACAAAAAATATACTGTATTTAGTTAGACGACGGCAATTATACCAACATTCGCTTTGAGTGAAAATCTTCAGAAGTGATTTCATAGACTTATGGCTGCCCTAATAACTATTATACCTATATAACTGTTATACACTATACCTTATGTAATAAACTTACTCTGTTGAGTTGAAAGTTAAGTTTTAAGGCAAATATGTGTTGCAACATTTCTGTTGAGTAATAACCCTAAAATTGGGTTTTTTAATGAAAAGTTTTTTAATGAAAAGCCATAATAACAGTTGTTAACAGAAAATAATAAAAAAACATTGTTAAAGTAAATTAAGTTTGATTATGAAAATGGTGTTGCATGGAAAATAAATATGCATAAATATAGTATGCAAGTTAACAGAGTTAGCTATGTTGTGTGTTTTTTAGAAATGTGGGTTAAAAAAGTAATCTGGCCCACGATGCACTCTGGCATTTTCAGTGTGGCCCCCCAGTGAAAAATATTGCCCACCCCTGGTCTAATGTGTCTTAGTCAAATGTGCACATACAGTAGCATCCACACACAATATGACTGGTGTGTAAAGTTACAGCTGCACATTCCTTGACGTTTTCTATTCGTTTTGTGCCAAGGTCTAATCGCATTATATTTTTTTCCTTCCTCTCTTAGTCTTCAGCATCTCAGTGGTCACCAACCCTGCCATTTTTTTCTCCAAATCTAACTGGTTGAGGTGAGTTTAACTTTTTCACCACATTGTTTAAAAAATATCACCCCTGTCTCAGTCCCAAGGTTTTACACTTCTATATCATTGTGCTGGGGGAGTAGGGTCAGTTCTCCTTTGTAAATCTTTTGTGGAGTAATTCTCTCTCTAAATGTTCCTTGTGTTCTGCTCGGTGTTAAATTAGGAGTACAGGAGCCCTTGGACTACACTTCAGGACTACCTGGTCCGAAAAGTCTCGTAGCCGTCCCTGTCCAAAGTCCTGCTGGTTTGGTTGCAGTTCAAGTAGCTGACGATACCTGACGATTTCAGCTGCCCCTCCGCTGACCATTCCTGATTGTCCCTGTCTTCGTCCGTCTGGTCATGCAGTAGACTTGGATTATGTTTTATAGACTCTGGACCAAGACCACATGCATTTATTAATTATTACAATTTGTACTCTTAAAATGTTCCCCTGGCACAGCCAGAAGAGAACTGGCCACCCCTCAGAGCCTGGTTCCTCTCTAGGTTTCTTCCTAAATTTCCTCCCTTTTAGGGAGTTTTTCCTAGCCACTAAGCATCAACCCTGTTGTTGCTTGCTCTTTGGGGTTTCAGGCTATGTGTTTAGTATAAGCACTTTGTTACAACTGCTGATGTAAAAATGGCTTTATAAAATGTATTTGATTGATCACAAAATGCATGCAGTATGCCATCAGTTTAGTCTTGCATCTGACCACAGAGGTGGTCGCAGAGAAACAGAGAGACAGTACAGAGCATGCTGCAAGACCATAACACTAATGTTGAGGACTATTTACGTCATACTCTTCCTGAATGCTCCGGGAAGTGTGTGGTCTCAGTTGGACATCATTCTCCATCCTCAATTTCACTCGCCTCATGTTGTGGCACAATGTTGTGTTTGTTAATTTCTAGTAATATCCCATGTTTTTCATAACTTTATGTTGTGATGGTTTCATTTATTCAGTTTTGCCAATACAATGTTGTGATGGAAAAATGGTAGTCTATTCAATTTATGTTTGAAATTTCAAATTTTTTGTCTAACAATGAAAATGTAAATGAGTTGTCAGGATGTGTCTGGGTGTATTGGTCCTGGGTAGGAATGGGTGTGTGTGCCCCCACTCTGATTTGTTAGTTTTTTAGCTCAAATTGTATGAATGTGTTTATTAATGTGGAATCCCACCATTTAATCCTTATTTATTTTTTTGGGTTAAGAAACACTGTACTAATTGATTCAGAATTTAAATGTTTTTGATTTAGATTTTTCATTGTAGCCATGAATTTACATTTTGATATGAATTCCTATTTATCTATAATAAACGGTTGCATTAAATACACTAATTGGTTTTGAGACATACTTCAATTGTACAATACTACGTACATTTTTGTTATAGATACTTAAATTATTTTTCATGCTTTTATATTTAATTACTGAAAATGACATTGCTTTACAATACAGAAAACTGCATTATTATTTAAAACTGTTTCACAGGTATTAAAATATCAGTTATGATGAGTTATGGAAAGATAACGTTATGGTCATGGTAGAAATGTAAAATAGTTCAAATCCTATTTAATTTGTAATTGTTTAGCATATTTAAAAAAACTTAGAACACACACATCACCATCAGTAGCAAGTCAAAACCGAAACAGAAACCGATTTGGCACAGAGCCAATGCAGAGGTAAAATTAAATATAGTAGATTTGGGTCTGAGCTGGGCCTATGCTGGCCCAAGTCTGTTTTAGATCCGGATTCCAGATCCGTATCGGCATTGGCCCGTTGTGCATCTGGACCCCGGGCCGGGTCCGTTACACGCATCTGGAACAGATATAGCAATCTGGAACAGATATACAGATATACATCCGTAACGGATCTGGCGCGGATACTTTTTTATCTATAATAAATAATAGGCTAATACCGAGATTTCTGCTAGTTTACAGTACATTCTTTTAAACTGATGCTAGTGTGCAGTGTTATGAATAGTGTTGTTTTATTTTTTTTGTCTGGCAATATTTTTGCTTATATATTATTCTTCACTCTCACTACGTAGTTGTCGGGTGCCATGTCACAATAATTTAATTGTTCAGGATGACGCTGTGTTGCTCGGTGCATTTGACAAATAAACGTTGAAACTTGTATCATCGCTTGGAATTCCAACTTGATTTTTCACAATTGGGAGGGAGGTAGGGGCAGGAAAGATCCACGTGGGGAATGGTAGTAGAGCGAATTACACTGCAGCACTTATATTATTGTGAGGCTATGAGCAGACAGTGTCAATCAATGCATTTAGGGAAAGTAGCGACCATAAATGAACAAAAATGAAGTCGGCTTGTCAGATTTTCCTAACAAGCAACCAAACCTTTAAAAACAAGCCCAAAAAAACGCAACCCGCGACCCGTGATTATTTCAAGCGACTTCAAAAAAAAAATCAGTCCAAAGTCGCGTATTATAAGCAGAATTGGCAACACTGCCTGTATGCCTCTAAAGGGTTACTCCTCTTAACTTTGTCATTGGTTACACGTCACCGTTCACCACTTCAGAACTATATTACCATGGGGGCGGGGAGGACCGATCAGTCTAAAAAAATGATGTAATCTGTCGTAAAAATGAAATATTTTCAAAAGAGTTTATGATAGGGAGAATCGGTTTTCTTTGTTGTTTTCCTGAGATTCCGCTGAAAATAGCCGCATGTCTTGTGGGGCATTTCCTGGTTGTCGTCATCCAGTCCAAATGCAATCTACCCCTAGTGCTGACCAATGGATAGGCTGTTGCTTGGCAGAATCCAATGCACAAGCGACCAATGGAGGGATGTTGCTATGCAAAATATTTTCTTTTACCGAATCAGGGGAAGGTAACTGTTACGTATTCTAGCAAATCAAAAGGTTGGGGAGTGGGATATAATGAGTTTTGTTTTCTGCAGTGACTAGAACACAAAGAGGCAAACGCAGTAAGCTAACATAGCATGTTAACAGAGCACGCTAACGCAGCACACAGACAAAGAAAGGATAAGTGTTTTCAACAGCTTTGTAAGTATTATTATTAGTAGTATGGCAAAACGAAAAAACACTTTTCCTCAATGTAGCCCTAGTCCTTTTCGGTTTTCACACGCTGCATAGCTGAGTTACCGGAACACAAAGGAGGAATGCTAACAACATGCTAACGGAGCACAAGAACGGAGTTCAAATATAGGACTGGTAAGTAACATCAAATAGCCTATTCATCATGAAATAATGTAATACAAATGTGATCATTATAGATATTGTCTGCTTTGCATATTTGGAATGGGGGAACTGTTCCACATGATTGTTTGTGGTCTGATATCAATGATAAATAGAAAAATAATAATGGGTGTCATAAACATATTGGACTGCATGCAGAAAATTTGAATTATTTAATTGTTCACATTTATTGTGATACAATGCATATTTGTGTAAGAAAAAAGGTTTGCAAATTATATTTGGAATAGGAGAACTGTTCCACATGGTTGTTTGGTCTGAATTCAATGATAAATAGACAAATGGGTGTCAAACGTATTGGACTGCTTGCACAAAAGGGAAATTATTGAATTGTTCTGTTCACATTTATTGTGAAACAATGCGTATTTGTGTAAGAAAAAGGGCTTGCAAAGAACATTTGTATTGGGAGAAATGTTCCGAATTGTTGTGTTGTGGTCAGAATTCAATGATATATAGAAAAAATCTGATTTTGCTTTTAAAAATATTTACTTTTTTGTGAATTTTTCACTTAAATACTACCTTATAAGTACATTTACTTGCATGCTTATATGAGCTGAGGTTATTTTGAATCAGTTGATACCAAATAAATGACGATCCATAGACATTACATACAGGTGCTGGTCATATAATTAGAATATCATCAAAAAGTTGATTTATTTCAGTAATTCCATTCAAAAAGGTAAACTTGTATAATGTATACATTCATTCCACACAGACTGATCTATTTCAGGTGTTTATTCCTTTTAATTTTGATGATTATAACTGACAACTAATGAAAACCCCAAATTCAGTATCTCAGAAAATTAGAATATTGTGAAAAGGTTCAATATTGAAGACACCTGGTGCCACACTCTAATCAGCTAATTAACTCAAAACACCTGCAAAGGCCTTTAAATGGTCTCTCAGTCTTGTTCTGTAGGCTACACAAT
>JACXGI010017947.1:0-13833 GCA_016801175.1 Esox masquinongy
TTAACCCTATAGAAAATCTATGGGGTATTGTGAAGAGGAAGATGTGATACGCCAGACCCAACAATGCAGAAGAGCTGAAGGCCACTATCAGAGCAACCTGGGCTCTCATAACACCTGAGCAGTGCCACAGACTGATCGACTCCATGCCACGCCGCATTGCTGCAGTAATTCAGGCAAAAGGAGCCCCAACTAAGTATTGCTTGCTGTACATGCTCATACTTTTCATGTTCATACTTTTCAGTTGGCCAAGTAACATTCTACTTTTCGGAGATACTGAATTCGGGATTTTCATTAGTTGTCAGTTTTAATCATCACAATTAAATGAATTAAACATTTGAAATATATCAGTCTGTGTGTAATGAATGAATATAATATCCAAGTTTCACTTTTTGAATGGAATTACTGAAATAAATCAACTTTTTTATGATATTCTAATTATATGACCAGCACCTGTATATGGTTGTCCTTGGTAAGACCCGGTTAGCCATGGTAAGACCCGGTTAGCCATGGTAAGACCCGGCCGACGTGGGTAACATGTTCCGTCAGGAAATTTGAGTAGATAAGGATGTCGAGTAACTGGCCGATCATCTCCCAGAAAATCCTGTTCATGAAGGATTGGAAAACGGCTCGGGCGTTGGTGAGGCCGTATGGCATCACAAGGTACTCATAGTGGCCCCGAGCTGTGATGAACACCGTTTTCCACTCATCCCCACTCCGGATGCGGACCAGGTTATAGGCGCTGCGGAGATCCAACTTGGTGTAGATGGAAGCTTGACCCAGTAGTTCCAAAGTGGCCTTCTCCTTGGAGAACACACTCGTGAACTGGTTGTACACAGACGGAATGTGGGTGTGAACAGGTGTCGCCGAGGTCTTGATGGAGGTGGCTCGACAGGTAACGAGGATGCAGTGCTCGAAACAGGCAGGAGACCAGGACAGCAGTTCCCCTTGGTGCCAGGAGATGGCAGGGTCATGCAGGCAAAAGCCAGGGATGGCCAAGGATGAGGGATTCTTTGGGAGAAGGGACCACCAAGAGCCGGATGACCTCAGAGTGAAGGATCCTGATCTGAAGGGTGACATCGTCAGTCCTGTGGGTCGCAAGTCCAGTGCCCAGAGGCTGACTGTCCAGGACGTTAATCCTCAAAGGAGGAGAGATAGGAATCGACCGTACACCCAGTAGCATCACCAGACGTTCGTCTATGAAATTTCCAGCTGCCCCTGAGTCCACTAGAGCCTCCACATGCTGAGCAGCCCCCTGGAAGGCTAGACGAGCGGGAATGCAAAACTCCTTCTGGGTAACGTTCAGAAATGAGGCAGCACCTACCCGGGTGGCGGAGGAAGGGAAGCGGTCCTCCCACCGGGAGGGCCGAACTGGACAGCCACTCAGAAGATGGTCGCTCTCCCCACAGTAGAGGCACAGGTGTTCGCGAACACTTCTGCTTCTCTCAGAGGAAGACAGAGGGGCGCAGCCAATCTGCATGGACTCAGGACTCGATTGCCAAGGTGGAGGTGGGATGGCCACGGTAGCTTCACGGGTCCGGGGAGTCTGTGCTCGTCTGCGGTCGGCTAGTAACGCATCGATGGTGATGGATGCCCGTATGTACTGGTCCAGGTCGGTTATGTCACCCCTGCAGGCCAGTTCCACCTGTAGTTCCCGATTTAGGTAGGCAGTCAGGAGGGCTGGATCGCTCCACCCGCTACCAGCCGCGATAGTGCAGAACTCCAGGGCATAGTCGTTTGCAAAGCGACGGCCCTGGTGATGCTCGTACAGCAGATCCCCAGTGTGTTGTCCAGAGGCAGAATGATCAAACACCTCTTCAAAGAGGCCAAAAAAATGGGTCTCCGACTCAAGATCCGGGCTACGAGCGGCCCATAGGGCGGTGGCCCAATCCAGGGCTTTGCCTGTCAGCAGGAATAGCAAGAAGCCAACTCGGTCCTTATCCATGGAGAAATCAGCTGGGTGATGCTCAATGTAAAGGCGGCACTGCATCAGGAAACCCTAACACTTCCCAGGAGAGCCATCGTATTCAGTAGGCATGGACACAGAGGGGGAGGATTGGGAAGACACGGTGGCACCCATGGCAGGCCCAGTGGAAGACTGGCGAAGAATGTGGCAGAGTTCGTGTATCCAGTCCTCCTGCTGAGTCAGGCGCCGATGCAACTCCGATGGATTCATCAGTGTCCGGTGAGGTATTCTGTAATGAATGCACACAGAACTGGTTGGATGGAGGGATGGATCCACGTGCAGAGTGCAGGACTTTTATTAGGGAGAAAACGGCAGAGCAAAAGGGACAGGCTGTAGTGATGTCAAAGGGCAGGCAGATGGTTGATAACTGGCGAAGCAACGTACATAGGAGGCTGAAGTACAATGGGGAAAATCCAGGGAGGGAGTCAGTAGGCAGGCGAAGGTCGGGATACCAAACAGACTTACGATATTAGATCAAACTATAGAATGCTCAGGAAAAGAAGGCTCAGTAGAGTTGCAAACACAAACAATGGCCCAATCCCAATGTCCCCCCTAAACCCTAAGCTCTGAACCCTCACAGACTTAACTGATGTCACCTGGTAAGTGATTGAGTGCAAGAGGCTGCAAGGGCTCTCAATGCTATAAATAGTAATGGGACAGCACTTAGCTACTTTATCATGTTACCTTGACGACGCTGAAACACGTTGCACAATATTGTGGGTTTGGGACTTTTTATTTTACGTTTTTTACTTTCTTCGCGGCCAAGGCACTTAATAGACCGACTGCCTGATTTATATGTCTTGCAGGCTCTTGCCCGACAGAGTGGACAAGAGGTAATTGTCAGTAACAATCTATATTTGTCAATAATCAATGTACTATTTTTGGTCAAAACAGCATTCTTAAGCAAAAACTAAAATAAATAGTTGAATATACTAGGTCTGTAATAAGGTGATTACATTCCTCTGATTTAATGTGTTCTACGTGCCATATTAAATCCTTGTTAATGTAGTGCAGTTTAACGTTCTTCTCTTACAAGGCGGGTTTGCAGGGATTTTTTTCTCTCGCATCCGGGCTTCCCCTGGTAACCCCCGTGTTTCAAGTCACACCGCTATGAACTGTGGGCAATTCCCTCAGGTAAAGTCGGCAGAAATGTGGACTTACGAAAAGGGTGCATAAAGGGCTCAAAATGTCTGTGAAAGAGCCCTCACGCACTTGACGATTTGACACTGGGACAGCCCTAAGCCCTCACAGACTTGGCGAGGATGCGCTTCAAAGTCCGTGAGTCTGTGAGTGTGGACATTGGGATTGGGCCAATACCTCACAATGACTGACAGCAAACACAGAACTCATATAGGGGGGTAAACGAGACACAGGTGCAAACGATAATGGTAAATGAATAGGCTATGTTCAAAACAACGAAAGAAAACAGGGCACATTCAAGACCAAACCAAAACCAAACACAAAAACCTCACACAGTTATGTATCTTTAATAATTCATTGATAATAATTAATGGATTTCCTTATATGAACTGTAACTTTAAAAATCTTTTAAATGTTGCATACTGCGTTTATATTTTTGTTTGGTACATTTCAGTGTAAATCAAGCTAGATGAAATGGGACAGGGACTTTCAACATATTAAATATGTACTTGGTGAGCAGAAGGATGTGACATTCTCCATCGCATACAGTGAAAGATTTATTTTGCGAAATATTAAAAAATGCTTGTGTGTGTTTCTCTGTGTGTGCACGCAATTTGTGTTTGTATGCATGGGTGTATGCATGTGCTGGAGTGTACTCCACAGGTTCACTGTGAGTCTGTGTTGTTTCTGGGCCAGCCATAGAGAGCTAATATCCCACCTCTATAGCTTTCACAAGCTGCCTGTAAGATTAATTCACAACAACTTGCTTTGGGGACATCTCTCTCTTTCTCTCTCTGCCACCAAAGGGCAAGCTTTAACTGCCACCCTCTCTGTTTCTGAGCACGAGCTGCACATTACTCCCTCTTTTCTCTTTCACCTTTTTCCTCTCACCACCCATCCATTATTTTTGTTTGGCAAAGCCGAACCCTAATTTCACAGCTCAGGGAGTGTAAAGCGCAGCTTCTTTGTCGTTACTTAAATATTTGAAGGTGAAGCTGGGTTCCCTCGCTTCTTCTTTTTGTTTCCTGAGTTGATAAACACACGGCTGCTTCTAAAGGCTGGTGCGGTCGTTGGAAAACACAAGAGCCTGTCTGGTTGGTTTCATTTTGAATTACAGTAGGATCAAATGGCTTATAATTGCAACATTGCAAAACCTACATAGGCTTTGTCTTCACTTATTTCTATAACCGTACAGTGCATAAAAATAAACGTGCCTGGGTTGCCAAACTGGGAAAGGGAAAAGTGTATGATCCTAATATTTCCCTCATATTAGGATTATTCATTGCACATTTTCCTTGAAATGTTTGCATATTCAGATTTTGAACATGATAACTAGATAACTTTTTTTTTAGTTTTTCTGCTATAATATGCAATTATAGGTCTACATAGGCATTATTTTTGTGTTCATTCACAAGTAAAAACAAGCTTTTTGTTCACTCAGGGGTGATCTATCTATCATGTGTATGTATGAGGGTTATGATCAATTAAACATATTAATGTAAGATCGACTCCCCGCTCTCAGCCCCTACCTCTGGAACACTCATCTGGTCCCATTCATCATGAACGCAGCACACTCCCCAGGTCCCAATCACCCGACGTCTGAACACCTGTTTATCCCACCTGATTTTCATTAGTGGTCCATTATTTAGTTCAGTTTGTGTCAAGCTTTCTTTTTGAGGTATTATTTGTATTGGTTACAACATATTAAGCCCGTTTATTGCAATGCTATAGTTTTGATATTTTACAAGAGTACCAACCAGTTTCTGCCTGTTATCTCTTACTCTGAATTAGCCTAATCGCCTAATCTATTTTTGTACTGTTGCCTATCTGATCTCCCGCGTACTGAACTCAGCCTGCCTGTCCTCTGGGTTTTGCCTTTTGGAATTAAATATACTCTCAGCGTAACCACTCCACCTTGTTAACCGTGTCATATTCATTACAATTAACATTTTAACAAACTGAGAATCTTAACATTGAGAAAAAACCCAAAACCCAAAACAATTATTGTAACTTTTCTTCACAAATTAAAATCCTAGTACAGTTTTTTAATTTTTTTTTACAAACTCCAACTAACAGGTCCCAATAATCATAAAGAACAAGACAGAAAAACTAGGCAAGCCTAGTTCAGCTGGCCCGCGTGTTGAAGTGACTATGGTGTAAAAAAATTACGTACACGTAAAGAATGATAGACACAATAGCTCTTATTCAAGTGCTGACTGGTCATAGGCTCATTCAATGCATTAAATGGTGTTATTTAACACAATAATTTTTAGATGCAAAAACAAAAATGGTGTTCTATACTAGTGGATTTTTAGCTCTGCATTTCATTAAGATAGCTAGCTAAAATTTTGATAAGCAATTTTATGTCCATCTTCATTTCTATGCACCCACACATAATAAATCTGCATCAAAGACAAAGCTGGTACCCTTCGGAATTTTCTGGAGATGGAGGGTGCAGAGGGATGGAGGGTGCATCAAAATGACAACAGTCAGCACCTAATCTTCCCAAACCACAACCAGGAGACCGCCCAAGATGAATCTGCCTCCCCATAAAATTACTTTGTTTTTTGGTTTTGACACAAAACATACAAAAAGGCCCTGCTCATAAACTTGAACTTCAGAACAAATCATTTGTGGTGCTGCTGCAGTTCTAGAATAATCTTGTGCTCATATCATCCTTGCAGCAGTTAAGGCATTCTACATACACTACTAGGGAGCAACCTCTGGAAAAGATGGATGAGAAAAGATACTTTTTTGTCAAACATTGTCAATAGCTACATGGCCATGAGTAGGTCTTTCAGACAACTCTGTCACTAAGAATAGTCATACAGTACATTCTATGTAACACTACAGAACACTTGAGAGTAACTGGAATGACACTGAGAGTTGCACAAAAAGATCTACAATTAAACAATGCCCCAAAATATTTTAATAAGCTGCCTCCCTTGCATTTTGCTGATCACTGAATGGGGAGGAAAAAAGCCTAGCACTTAGCACAGTTCATCTGACCAATAACAAAAAGGAACATAGATCGAATTCCAGAGCCTGAAAGGTGAAAAACCTGGTTGTCGCTGGATGTGTCTGGCCATCATAATTTTTAAGTGAAGATTTTGAAGAGAAGATCCATTGAAGATTTCAAAGGGTTATTTGAGTCATTATGGTTTAATAAATCGTACAACTATCACATCCTTGAGGAACCCTACTTTTTAGTATATGCAAACAGTGTAAGGTGCTGCCAGACAGATTTCATTTGGGTCTACAATTTCCAAAGATTTTTCAATAAGAGTTGAGCATTGGCGTACAGCATAGATGACACTCCGTCAATCTAGAAATGCAACATTTAACTGGTCAATGGAAAGGTTAAACAGCTAGCACATTCCACCATTCCACCACGGCATTTCCAGTGTGAGAGTACGCTGGCGCACTTTGGCTGCCGCTTCTCTACCGGAGCTTTTCCCAGTCTGTTTTCTGTTTGTTTAATGTCTCATACTGGAATTCCTTCTGGGACACTGCTCATACTTGCCATCCCTACTGTACTGGATTACTCGCAGCCTGGATCACAACCCATGATTGGATCTTACATCCACACATTGTTGTTTTGTTTCCTTCTCGTGTATGTGACTGTGCTGATCTGTCTGCGTCCCGGTTGGTTGTCCTACCGGAGACATTTTCTCCTGTGTTCCCGGAGGGATCTGTAGCTTGCCTGTATACCGACTACGTACCGACCAAACGTTCTGGCTGGCCGTGCCTCCGAAGGGATTTACTTCTGCGCTGCCGGACAGATTTGTTTTGTTGTTAGCTGGCTAGGCTACCTTAGCTCGGCCAGCCTAGCTACCTACCATCAGTATCTGCTCTGAACCTGCATTTGCACGTTGCTTGCTTTTCGGGACTTTCCACTAATCACTCACTGTGGACAGCATCATGGCGACTCTCAGGTATACTCTCTCACACCTCTACCACCTGTTCTGCACTAGTCACAAGCCTCCCACTGCCCTCTTACTGCACCGGGACCTGGGAATTATGCGCCGGGTTAGCTACTGTCATAGGGGCACATCCATTGTGAGCCCCTACCCTGCTCTATCCCTTCCCTATGGTCTACCTCTCGATGCCGCAAGAACTGCAGTGGCTTCGGTGCTAACTTGTGTAACCTCAAGCAACTCAGGAAAGCTGGAAATAGTAGTCCCTCCTCCCATATTGCTAAGTTTGATCTCCTAAATACCCGTTCTCTGAACAATAAATCTCATTTGATAAATGATATAATTCTGGACTTCATGTGTCTCACTGAAACATGGCTTCAAGCTAACGAGTTCTTGGTTCTTAATCAGGCCATTCCACCTGGCTACACCTACCTTCAAAAATCACGCTCTTCGGGTCGGGGTGGGGGACTAGCCATTCTCTATCGTGCCTCTTTTAAGGTCAAGGCAGTCCCCACCCCCACTGTGACTTCTTTTGAATGTTGTGCTGCCAAAATAACTGGCCCTCATCCTGTCCTAATTATCCTGGTCTATCGGCCCCCCAAACACTCCCCTGTATTTTTCCTGAACTCTCGGACCTCCTAACCTCGGTCAGTCCACCCACCTCCTCAATCCTCCTTCTTGGGGACTTCAACATCCATGTGGACACCAATGACTCTCTCTCCACAGAGTTCAAGTCCCTGCTAGACTGCCACAGTCTCACCCAGCATGTTCATTTCCCCACCCACGATAAAGGTCACACACTTGTTCTTGTCTGTTCTTCGGAGTCCATCACCCCCAACAACCTCTGTGGTCTCAATTTCCACATTGCTAACCACCTCACTATTCAGTTCACTGTTCCTGTCTCCTCTTCCCCCGGGCCGCCTGCAGCACATCATGACGTTCAGGAATACCAAGAACATCAGCCCCACAGACCTCACCAACGTCCTAAATTCCCATCTCACTATTGATACTCAAGGCTGCTCCCCTTCCGAGCTGGTGACCTCCTACATTATCAGCAACATTTGACACCTTGGCTCCCCCCAAGAGTCGCACTGTCACTTTCCCTCACACTGCTCCCTGGTATACTCCTGAGCTTCGCTCCATGAAGGCCAATGGTCGCCAGCTAGAAAGGCTTTCCAACAGGACTGGCCTGACTGTTCATGCACAGCTCTATCTTCAACATCTTGCCACCTACAGATCTACCCTTAAACAAGCTAAATCTTCCTACTTTTCACTCCTGATTTCCAAAGGAAAAGGAATCCCCAAAGCTCTCTTTTCCAGCATTAATCGAGTTCTGCTCCCCCCGGACAACCCCTTCCTCACCTCGTCCTCGGATCTCTGCACCAAATTCAAAAATTTCTTTCAGAGTAAAATGGATGAAATCTACCAGTTACTCTCATCCCTCCCTCACTCTCCATCTGGTTCAACTACTCCCCTTGTCTCTCCCTCCTCTTCCTTCTCTGCCTTTTCCCCAGTGGACATGGACTTAATTACTAAGCTGGTCTCTGGTTCTAGACCGTCCACCTGTCCCCTGGACCCCTTACCCACCCCCTTGGTCAAGACCGGCCTGCCTGTCCTCTGCCCCCTCATGGTGGACATTATTAACACAACCTTTTCAACTGGTTCAGTCCCTGCTGAACTCAAAATCGCCATTGTTTCACCAATCCTCAAGAAGCAGGGCCCGGACCTAGCCTGGACCTGGATCTCCAACCTCCCTTTCTCAGCAAGCTCTTAGAGCGTGCAGCTGCCTCTCAACTCCAGAACTACATGACACTCCACCATCTCTTTGAACCACTTCAGTCCGGTTTCAGGGCTAAGCACAGTACAGAAACAGCTCTGGTCAAAGTGGTCAATGATCTTCTCCTTGCCGCTGACGGTGGTAACATCTCCATTCTTATCCTGCTTGATCTGTCTGCAGCCTTAGATACCATCTCCCATTCTATTCTCCTAGACCGTTTAGAGTCTACCCTTGGCATCACTGGAACGCCCCTTGCCTGGTTTAAATCTTACCTGTCCAATAGGTGGCAGTTTGTGGCCCTTGGGGGGTCAAGGTCCCGTCCACTACCTGTCAAACAAGGGGTCCCTCAGGGCTCGGTACTGGGCCCGTTACTGTTCATTATCTATCTCCTCCCCCTGGGGCAGATAATCCGGAAACCATACCTAAACTTCCACACCTATGCGGATGACACACAAATTTACCTTCACACCAAACCCTCTGCTGCCCTCCCTCCCCCCTCTCTCACTTCCTGCCTCTCTGAAATTCAAGACTGGATGACCATCAACCTTCTCAAACTCAACAGCAATAAAACAGAACTCATGGTCGTGGCACCTAAGACCCTCCTTCACAAGACCCCTAATCCTGTCCTCACCATTGACGGTAGCTTCATCAGCCTCTCTCTAAATGTATGGAACCTTGGGGTCCTACTCGACCAAACTCTTTCCTTTGAACCCCATATCCACTCAGTCACCAAGTCTGCTTTCTTCCATCTTAAAACCATCTCCCGTCTCCGCCCCATTCTCTCCGATACAACTGCCGAAACCCTCATTCATGCATTTGTCACCTCCCGCCTCGACTACTGTAATGGGGCCCTGGTTGGTGTCTCCAAGAAGGCCCTGAACCGGCTTCAATATGCACAAAACTCTGCCGCCAGGATCCTCACCCGCTCTAAACGCTGGGACCATATCACTCCCACTCTTGAAAAACATCACTGGCTCCCCATAGAACAGAGAATCATCTTTAAAGTCCTTCTCCTCACTTTTAAGGCACTCCATGACCTAGCTCCTCCCTATCTAGCGGATCTTCTCCACCATTATAACCCTGCACGTAACCTCTGTTCATCTGACACCAACTTTCTCACCGTCCCCTGCACCAAACGCCGCACTCTCGGTGACCAAGCATTTTCTGCTGCTGCACCCAAACTATGGAATTCCCTCCCTCCCGCCATCCGATGCTCTGACAATCTAGCTACTTTCAAGACCGGCCTAAAGTCCCTTCTGTTCAGACTTGCATTTCATCATCATGGCAGTGGCCCTGTCTGACTCCATTCCTCTTGTTGCCTTATCGTCTGATTGTTTGTCTCTTGTATCTCTTGTCCACTCCCTTATACAGTGTCCTTGAGTCTGTGAAAGGCGCTTTAAATGTAATTTATTATTCTTATTTTATTATAGATATGACCATTGACCCAAATTAATGTTCTAACTTTGTTTCTCTTCTCTATGGCTCAATGTGCATTAAGTGTTCTTGGTTTTCCCTTTAAGATTGTAAGATTGGTTTACATTCCTGGTTGAAAGTTTTGGTTCAAGGTACAAAGTACCCAAATATTTTGTGTGTGTAGGTACAAATTAATATAATCTATTTGTTGGTGTATGTTTCTGAGTATTGGTTGACATGTCCTGCTCTAGGCTCTAGTTTTGTGTCTCTGTCATTGTCATTTTGTGCTGTACATATTTTCCTCCTCGTGCTGTTAGGACATTTTATTTTGCTGCCATGGACCAAGTTCTCTGATTGATAGTGTAATGCCAGCTTCCCTCTTTGTTTTTATCAAACATCTACCACTCAGATAGGTATCACACTCTAGCACCCACATATGTAAAATATGCGTGTTTACATACTCAAACACACACACACACTTCCAGCTTATTGATAGCTATTAGGCTTTTGTCTTGAAGTAACAGTTTTTACTGCTCTCTGGACTAAAAAGCTGAAAGTTTAATGGAGACAAAAAAGTTGAAATGTATGTATCAGTGTTTTTGTGCGTTTATGGCTGGGCACTAAAATAAGAGCAATTAGGCAACCAAATATGTTGCTATTCGAACATTAGTTTTATTTTTGGAGTGGTAATATTGTTGAAGACCAAGAAAACACATGAGGAAAGAAAGAACTTAATAGGAACGGTGATTAGGAGTGCAGGTGAGGCAATAACTACAGGAGATAGGGCGTTGGATCTCACTGCCTGTGCCAGGACATTACATGGAGTAACAATACAACAAACACATTTCAATTAAAACATTTTTGATGTACATATATTTTGCCTCAAAACAGGTTGAAAAAAGGTAACCCAGATAATTGTTGTAGGAATTAGGCTTCCCTTTACTACAGTCATTCAGTCCTCTCATAACCCAAGCCCACCCTCTACACAGGCCATAGAAATATAGTGGCATTAACAACAAGTAAAAATACATCCTTCCACAAGAGATGGGCTTTAAATGTAACATGGATTCATTAAGACTGAATGTAGGCTACATGTACATCTCAATACTATTAATACATCTATTTTTGTTGTGCTCCCCAAACACATCAGAAAGTTAAGAACACCAGTGGTGCCAATGAAAATTAATTTAGAGTCCTCCTTGTCTGAATAGAACAAATACAGACAGGCGCACACACACACACACACACACACACACACACACACACACACACACACACACACACACAGGCAGACACATTAAACCTGAACTTTTTCACAAAACAAATCTCTTTATAGTCCAGCCAAGAACCATTTCTGCAGAGAATATGTATTTCTATTCTGCATATTCTTACATTTTGTCTTCTCATAAATATTGAAAGTGTTCCTTTGGAAAGCGTTCTGATAGATCCTTATTCCATTCTATTACCTGCACTGTAGAAACTTAATTTAAAGTAAACTATTTTACTTTTAAATGTGATGAGGCTCAGTGGCTGTAATTTTACTGTTTAGGAGCCAAACTGAGCTTTAAGTGTTGATTCCAGGAGTACATGAATACATTAGGGATTGTTGTTCAAAGCTGCTCAAGCTTATCACTTTATTGCCCACTCACATCCGAATTTTCAAATTCACCCTCCAACTTGGACTTTCTAAGGGGATGTCATGGGTTGAAAGTGCTCCTGTCTTATCTGCGCTACAAGGAAATATGCAAATGGTTAAACATATATGGTTGTAATAAACTGTATCCCTGGCCAGGAGTGGGAAGAGGTCAACAGAAAGCATGTAGTCTTAAAGAGGAAATACTGGAAAGACCAAGATAAAGAAGTAACAGGGAGTACATTCAGGGCCAAATATACCAGAGGTGTTTCTATTGAATGATGCATGGAAAGTTATAGAAGACTTGCCAGAAATTTTGAATTTTGGATTAAACACTCATTATATGTCTACCAAGGGATATCACCAGACTTCACAAGAGACTCTGGGCTTGGGCCAATGAACTTGGGTTGAGCGGGTAGGGTGGGTAGATACAAACCTGCACAATTAGAAATGAAGCATTAGCAATGAAATCGAAGCAATCGTAGCCTCTCGTTGTGCGTGTTTCTTAACACTCAGCTTCATTAATGTCACAATGTCAGGGCTACTACAAAGGCCCAAACAACACTGCTGGTGTCTACTAAATATACATGTATAAGGCTTGCTGTATGGGGGGTTTCATGTCTACTCAAGCTTCTTGTTCAAGCCAAACAATACAGTATGTCACGTCCGAGGTCTGAACACCAGCAACCGATGGGTTCCTCCATAGACTTTGACAGTCTGAATGCAGAGGCGTCGCTAGGATCACAAAACATTCGGGGCTTAGCCCACCCCCCGCCCCGCCCAGGACAGAAAGTACAGGGTTTTGAGAGTACAATGTAGGCCTTACCCGTCTACATTGTCATTATGCGCGTTTGGAATCATAGATTAATAGATAAGGGGCTTTTTTTTTTGGTTAATTTGAGATCTTTATTCATAAAAGATGCCCAGGGCTAACGACACCACTGTCTGAATGGTTACGATGATCCAATTTTGATAACTTTGTTTAGTACAACATCATTCATTTTGACGGCAACAGAAAGAGTTTCAGACTGAAATATCAAGCAAAAGATATAACTACAGGGGAAGAGTTTGGGTCACCAGTCAATAGCAGGAAGGAGGGTTACCAGAGAAAAAGAGTGCTTGAAAATATGTTAGAGCATCTGTACATATACAGTAGTGGAGGAAAGACTTAGGCCAAAAAAAAAAATGAATTAAAGCTAGGTATCGGGCAGATACTGGCCTCATGTACTTGTACTCATAGAAGTATGCCGATACTATGCGCCGATAACACGGAAACATGGAAGTCATGGAAACATTACAGGTGCTGTTCATATAATTAGAATATCATCAAAAAGTTGATTTATTTCAGTAATTCCATTCAAAAAGTGAAACTTGTATAATGTATACATTCATTCCACACAGACTGATATATTTCAAGTGTTTATTTCTTTTAATTTTGATGATTATAACTGACAACTAATGAAAACCCCAAATCAGTATCTTAGAAAATTAGAATATTGTGAAAAGGTTCAATATTGAAGACACCTGGTGCCACACTCTAATCAGCTAATTAACTCAAAACACCTGCAAAGACCTTTAAATGGTCTCTCAGTCTAGTTCTGTAGCCTACACAATCCTGGGGAAGACTGCTGACTTGACAGCTGTCCAAAAGAGGACCATTGACACCTTGCACAAGGAGGGCAAGACACAAAAGGTCATTGCTAAAGATGCTGGCTGTTCACAGAGCTCTGTGTCCAAGCACATTAATAGAGAGGCGAAGGGAAGGAAAAGATGTGGTAGAAAAAAGTGTAGAAGCAATAGGGATAACCGCACCCTGGAGAGGATTGTGAAACAAAACCCATTCAAAAATGTGGGGGAGATTCACAAAGAGTGGACTGCAGCTGGAGTCAGTGCTTCAAGAACCACCGTATGCAAGACATGGGTTTCAGCTGTCGCATTCCTTGTGTCAAGCCACTCTTGAACAAGACACATCGTCAGAAGCGTCTCGCCT
>JACXGI010017948.1:0-13751 GCA_016801175.1 Esox masquinongy
GTGACCTCTAGTTGACAATGCTACTAGCATGTTGTGGCCTCTAGTTGACAATGATACCAACATGTTGTGGCTCTCTAGTTGACAATGATACCAGCATGTGGTGGCCTCTAGCTGACAATGATACTAGCATGTTGTGGACTCTAGTTGACAATGACACCAGCATGTTGTGGCTTCTAGCTGACAATGATACCAGCATGTTATGGCCGCTACTTGACAATGATACCAGCATGTTGTGGCTCTAGTTGACAATGATACCAACATGTTGTGGACTCTAGCTGACAATGATACCAACATGTTGTGGCTCCAGTAGGCAATAATACTAGCATGTTGTGGCCTCTAGTTGACAATGATAACAGCATGTTGTGGCTCCAGTAGAGAATAATAGCAGCATGTCGTGGCTCTAGTTGACAATGATACTAGCATGTTCTAGCCTCTAGTTGACACTGACACTAGCAAAGCCACTCCCACGACAGTCATCACCCATATATATGTCACCGTGAGCATAGCTCATCTGCCATCAGTGAAATGAATGTTCTGATGTGTGGACTTTGTGTACATGTACAGTATGTGTGTGTTTTGATGACTCATTTTTGTTTTGTTTCTACCATGCATAGACATTTGGCTATTTTTTGGTAAGCAGTTTTAGGACTTATGGTTAGGCATTGGTTTTAACTGCTAGAGTTAGGATACATTTTAGGGTTACGTTATGAACAGAAATAAGTGAATATGAATAGGAATACGTTTTGTGGTCCTCACACAGACAGTAAAACGTGAAGTGTATGTGTGTGTGCGGAACAGGCTCTCCATGCTGTCGGCTACTCGGCAGCAGTCACAGAAAACGTGCCATGGCAGAAGGCTGGGTGTCTTACAAACTCAGCCAACTGGGTCCACCAACACAGTACCAACACGGCAATACTGAACCAACAAGCCAACCGCCATTTGGGAGCGGGCTCCGCCATGTGAGTCAACCCACTGACGAATCTCAGAGGCCAATTCCTGCCATGTGCTTCCACTTAGACCAGGTGGTGGAGCTGGGGCTTCAGAGCGGTTGGTACGGCTGTGGATTACAACACGCTACAGTCTGATAACAGACTGTAATTTAATGTCATCGACATCATCCGTCAATCAAGGTTAAAGAAGTCAATTCTTTGTAGGCCTTGGCCAATATGGTCTAGCTGGGAGTTTGTGTTCTGTGGATGTTTGCTTGTGTCATACAGAGAAGCGGCAGCAGAATTGGTATGGTCAATGAAATCGAGCAGTTGTGAATACATTAGTGGCACATCCGTCCGCGCGCACGCAACACCCTGCAGGTGATAACTGATAAGAGCCCACATCCCACTGCTCCAACGTCTTCCTCTGTTAACTCTTCCACCGCTCCAGCCGTCAGACTCCCAGTTCTGACGAATCAAATTCACGGTCAGCAACTCAGCAGGGCTTTGATTGTATTACACTCCAATGTAATGTATCAGCTGGGTTTTAACTGGCACATTATATTTAGGTGGAAACATATCTGACCAATTTGATCAGTGAGCAGGAACAGCTGTGAATCCCCCCCCCCACACACACACGGGGCTCCTCTGGTAGTCAAATTGAATTAACTATCAAATGATATTTCTATTGCTGGCTACCTCATGACTCACATATTAGTCTGCTGCTGCTCACATCAAAGGCAGCAGGAAAACCAAGGCCACAGTGTTTTATTAGTGCCGTCAGCAAAGAGCATTTTATTTCAAAAGTTATCTGGCACATACTAGCTTCGGACCTGTAGAGGTCCTGATTAGACCGTCTAGTCACACGCACGCGGCCCAGCTGAAACGACAGCAGGACCTCCTCTTTACATTACAGTCGGATAGTCCAACCATTAAATATGTTTTATGTTTTATTTGTCGTCAAGCGGGCAAAGTGTTCCCACGGGGCCTGTGGTGTCGATCATTGGCCTTTAAAATGCCAGCGTGCTGTGTGCGTGAGTGTGTTTTTGGCCATGTGAAGATGAGCTGACACTAAGTGGGCTTGCTCAAGTGACCAGCCTCCGGTCTCCACACACCAGCACAGCGGCCTCAGGAGCACACGCCGGGGCCTGGGGAGCACACTCCGGGGCCTGGGGAGCACACGCCGGGGCCTGGGGAGCACACGCCGGGGCCTGGGGAGCACACGCCGGGGCCTGGGGAGCACACGCCGGGGCCTGGGGAGCACACGCCGGGGCCTGCCAGCCCTATCAATAGAACTGTACAATGTCCCCGTCCATTTACAAGACAACCTCCTGATTGGAGTGAGTGGAAACAGTAACTACAGCCGGTATGATTACCCACAGAGTGAATCCATCATTAATCACGTCCGAGATCAATGCTCGTCCTCTTTGAAGAGATTACAGTTTATACACAAGTCCCAAATCCAATATCTTGCAGAGCGCTGTGAGAATGTCAGCGTGTGTGTGTGTGTATGTGTGCATAGAGACCTCAGTGTGTCCAGTCACAGTGTGCGTGTGTGCGTTTGTGTGTACAAAGCGGTCTGCTTCGCTGCGGGCCGTGCAAATGGCCGGCTGCAGCTCATTGGTCAGGCTGTCATCAGTGTGTCTGACTCACCAGTTAACCTTTGAGAGTGTGAACAGCCTTATTTAGTTTGGCACTGGCCCCTGGGGGGGTTGGGAAACTCAATTGATGGAGTAAGGCTGGGGGAGAGAAAGCAGTGCTGAGGCCAGGCCTGTGAAGACAGAGAGCACTTCAGAGAGCCACAGAGTCTCTGGATCATCCTAGCTGTCTGTCTGACAGAAACACCTGGATAAACTATGTCAACTGGTGGAGGGTGAAAGAAAGTTAATTGGGACTTAATTTGAATGTGTGCAGTGAGAGTAAGTTTCCATTCAAAACAGGATGTATGAAACCGATGTGTGATTCATAATGTATAGAAAAAAACTAAATGACACCCCAAAAAGCCCTGAAAAGTTCTGTAACTTAAACAAGACCAGAGGTTACCAGCCATCTCTCCCAAGACAAAGAGAGAAAAAGAGACAGATGAGAGAGATGGCGATAGATGGGGGGAGAAAGGTATGGAGGGAGAGGAAGATGGAAAGATAGCTTTGGGAGTGAGAGTGACGGAGAAGGAGAGAGAGAATGTTTAATTGGTCATGTGTATAAGATGCACAAGGCAAACCACACAAAATATTTGTTACTTTGAGATAAATGTGATTAAAAAGAGGATATTTAGCTAGAGTATTCACATTAAATAATCCCAAATACCCCATGCCAAAAAAAATTAAAACAGGATCTTAGGTACCTAAGCCACACATTCCTTACAGTCAGGATAAAGCCACTGACTTTACCTTCAAAAGTCATTGGCGTATTTTCTCTGATCATGCAGAGCGAGAGAAGGTGCTGGTACTGGCGGCAACTTCACTGTAATAACATGCAGCATGAGGTTAAAACTCCACTCATTCAGTATTGAAAAATTAGTTTAAATTGTGTTGCACTGCCAAGTATTGAATTACTTTGTATAAGA
Organism: Esox masquinongy; assembly: GCA_016801175.1. Lineage (NCBI taxonomy): Eukaryota > Metazoa > Chordata > Actinopteri > Esociformes > Esocidae > Esox > Esox masquinongy. The sequence continues at coordinate 3,496 of JACXGI010017948.1, forward strand.
ATTGATTGACACAAAATCTTACATAATTAAAACTTAATGCCGCATTTTAACTGGTGCTTTACCCCGGTACAAGGGCTACACCAGTGATTTATGCTAATGTTGGCTCAAGACTTTCCTGTTTCAACTATACGTTTGGTACCAAGGACTTAAGGAGGGGCTCAGATGGGGAGGGAAGAGTAAACTATCAATGCGATTTGGCTTTCCGGTTACAAAAAATAAAAGGCGACATTTTTCTGGTAGTAAAATAAAAATAACAACGACGCCATGGTCAGCTTGTTTATAATACGGAGTCTCACTGCTCCGTACTTCTATTGAGTCAATGGCATCATACCATCTTCGGTCGTTTCAACTCTCTCAGTTGTGAGTCTTTGCTTCCCTGTACTGTTGTTTGATTTTCTTTATTTCATCTGGGATCTGTTTGTTAGATCAAATGAAACCCATCACAAGAAGCTTAAAGCAAATAATACACATCGCTATTCGAAGAGCACAACATGCAGCGTTTTCACAGCACGTAACACGTCACCCCGTAAACTCCACCCTAAGTCCTAAAGTCTGGGATTTGGCACCAACAATTGGGCTACTTGGCCACGAGTCGAGCTACTCGGCCACGGCCTACTGGCCGACTGGCACGGGTCCGTGACAATGGAAACAGAACATAGTCTGAACTTTGTGTTAAAACAACAGCGTTTGGCACCAGTGAAAATGAGGCATAGATGACAGTGTGAAAAGAACAGGCTACAAGTAGAAATGGTCAAAATATTCCAAAACATTCATCCTCAACACAGGGAACTGAAGTAATACTAAAATCACAGCAAATGCAAAAGAAAATGAACAAGGATAAAGCTCAGCACAGGGCCAAATCCTAGAGGAAAACATGCTTCAGCCTGCATTACACCAGACACTGGGGGAATCTTCGCTGGAGTGGCTCATCAAGAGTACAGGGAATGTTCCTCAGGGGCCAAGTTACAGTTTGACTTCAATCTGCTTAGAAATCTAAGGCAAGACTTGAAAACCACTGTCAAGCCATGATCCCAAACGCCTTGACAGAGCTTGGGGAATGTTGGGCAAATATTGCACAATCCAGGTATATGAAGCTTTGGACAAAAATCCAAGGGGATGATTACTCAAAATATTCACTGTGTGTGACAATCTCTGCATCAGCCATGTGGTAGCTGTCATTACCCAGCAATGCATTAGTACTAACATCACAACAACGAGGGTATGAGTGTGTGCGCGCGCGCGCATGTGTGTGTGTGTGTGTGTGCGAGTGCGTGGGTGAGACACCGCGATGAGAAAGACTGAGCAACACAGAAGAATTCAAAGGACTCTATAATCTCACTGCTCCGCCCCAGGACAAGGGAACAGAAGCCAGCGCTCCTGGTAATGTACAGAAATGACTAGGTGCAAGCGAGGTAATGTATGTCATGTTTCGCAGGATGCGAGTTGAATGTTGCTCCGTTGTCGTCCTCCAGACGCGTCCTTCAGGCCAGTGAAGTAATGACATTGTACAAGGGCCCAACACAACCAATTAGTCAGCCACCGCAATGACAGCAAGAGACGTGTAGATTGAACTGTACACTATAATCTAGTGAAGTAGCAGTTACATTCTAGTGGCAGAGGACCTTGTCACAGTGTGCTATCAGTCCACAGGTCCCTGGTAACAGAGGCCGCTAGGAGTGAGGAAGTACATTTAGGGGTTAATAAGTGGAGCTGCCAAAACATTGCAGGAGGACCGCTACGGCAGCACATTCGTTTTTAAGATAGCTGCTGTTGGCAGGGATCACTTTCTCAACACACTCCCTCCTCCTCCTGCTGCTGGTCTGCCGGGGCTTTTAGTCACGCGATGCCCCTCAAATGGCACCCTACAAACCTATACAGTTCACTACCGTTGATTACAGCCCCGGTCAAAAGTATACAGAAGACAGGGTTTCAGCTGCGGTGTGTATAAGGACAGGTCTACAGTCTCCCCAGTGACTACAGTCCCTCCTGCCTGACTGACTTGTTTTACCAAGTTGGTGAGCAGACCCCAGAGAACTCCAGAAAACCTTGGCCAAGTTTCCGGATGGAAGCCGCCACGGTCTCCTCTGTCCGCGCTAAACCACAGAGGTGACAGTACGAGACTCATTAGAACAAACCGCTCTCTTTTTTCTCCCCGTCTTCCTGTCTAATCTGCATAATATTAAAGCAGCAGTCCTCCTTAGTGTCTACAGCCTCTTCTGATCTCCCCATGCTGTGTCCAGAGAGAGGGGTATAGGGAGAGCAGTACTGAGAAAGCAGACGAGAAAGAGGTACAGAGAGGGAGAGAAAAACAGAGAGGTAAAAATAAAGTGAGAGGTAGACTGAGAAAGAAAGAGATAAATAAAGGGAGAAGTAAACATAGAAAAAGAGAGAAAAAAGAGAAATTGAGAGAGAAAGAAAAGGGGAGGTAGAGAGAAAGTGTGTGAGAGAAAGGAGGTGGCATCTGCTGTGGAATAGCTGCTAATTACAGACAAGGGCAATGCTCCATTTTGTGTTTGTGTGTGTGTGTGTGTGTGTGTGTGTGTGTGTGTGTGTGTGTGTCTGCGCATGCATGCGCCCAGCTGGAGATGACAACCATGTAAGGACTGGCTAAAGAGAGGGCAAAGCAGGCCTTGTAACAGAGACTGGGGTAATCACCATTGTGTAAACGGGGATTGAAAAATGTTCAGCTTATGCCCTGGTCTTTAATGTTCCTTCTAGGCCCACTGTCAAACCCTGCAGGAAAAGAAATTGCATAATGCATACAGTACATTTAAAAATGTAGGTTACTACGTCTGCTATGTTTGGTTAAAATCGATGCTCCTTCCAGAAAGTGGCGTGTTACCCTGGATAGAGATATACATGGATATACATGGATATACATGGGCTAAGAAGACTGACACTTCCTAATTATTTATGAAGGGTAAATAAACACACGTATAAAATAAGTTAAACATAAGGTGAGGTCCTGTACTTCATTAAACATTTGATCTCACATTCAAAGTGCTGTAGTAAAGAGCTACATAGCGCCAGCGAAAAGGGCAAGCTATACTGTCCAAATAAATATGTAGGATAGCAGTGTACGCTACCCGGTCTCTCCATCCTCCCTCTCCCTCCCCTCCCCTCCCACTGGCCCACTGTTACTCTGACTCTCTGGAGTACCCCCCCCCCCAACGTGTGACCAATGGTGCTGAGGATGTCGGACTGTCTGGTCACTGGTTCGTCGATAGGCAGCGCCGCTCATACGGGTCTGACTCCATAATGGGGAGGATGGGGCTGAGGCTGCGGCCACAGGCAGACGAGGCCTCCGCAATCGATCCGGGCCGGGGCCCCGCAAACCAATTACTCCAGCCGTGTGACGGATGGCTCTGCCGGGGCGGGGGACGGCGAGGGCTGGGGGGGAGACGGGGGAGATAACGGTCGCCCTGCACCCGAGAGACAGGTTGTTTTAATTATCCCCTGCAATCAATTAGTGTCATATTCAGGGACACATCTCAGCCTATGGAGGGCTATCGATTGGCATCTTGTGAGTCCGGCCTGGTCGGACCAGCAGGCTTTGGATCCCCTCCGTGACTCGCCCAGCGGTGCGTGTGAGGCCGTCGGCGTGCACCAGCATACATTACTGAAAATGAGGCATGAAAAGCTGAAATTGCTCCATTCGCCCCTCATCTCAATACACTGGGATGTGTGACAGCCAGTCAACCCTTGATGGGAGAAAACCCTGATTGTTGCTCTTTTCCTCGGTCAGGGCATTTCCCTCTTGGAGGCTGTCACCTAGACACAGTGTACTGGTCTACTGCAGGACTTAATAGACTCTACAGTGCAGTCTTCAGAGACCTGGTGTAGGAGTCAATACACACCACAGAAAAGATGATTTTTCAACCTACGACACACTGGGACCAGATGAAATCCTGGATCAGAAAGACTAGCCATGTAACGGTCACTGACCTAGGCTGCATAACTAAGGCTACGGCCTTAGTTAGTTCAGTGTAAGGGTATGTTGGGTCTGCGGCCCACTTCCTCCTTCGGTCAACACCCAAGGTTTTATGGAGGAATGAGAAATCCCACGTGACCAACCAAGTGGCACGGAAAAAGCTCTGCATCTCTGCTCAGACATCTGAAGCGATGGAGTCATGTGACTGTGGCCAGCGGGCGACCATTCGTCGGCAGACTCCTGCTGGTTAAGTGACAGCTCCTAGTGTTTCACACACACCTGCTGTTAGGCCCACCACTGACAGACAGACAGACATGATGCTGGCCCTGGGGTGGCCCTGATAGGCTGCTGGCCATTGGGTGGTCTTAATAAGCCACTGGCCCTAGGGTGGCCCTGATTGGGCTACTGACCATTGGGCAGTCTTGATCGGCCATTGGCCCTGGGGTGGCCCTGATAGGCTGCTGGCCATTGGGTGGTCTTGATAGGCTATTGGCCCTGGGCTGGCCCTGATAGGCTGCTGGCCCTGGGCTGGCCCTGATAGGCTGCTGGCCCTGGCCCTGATAGGCTGCTGGCCCTGGCCCTGATAGGCTGCTGGCCCTGGCCCTGATAGGCTGCTGGCCCTAGCCCTGATAGGCTGCTGGCCCTGGCCGGGTGACTGAGAAGTATTGCTCCATGCTTATTGTGAGTGAGATGGCATTTGCTAGTCATTCGGCTGTGGCAGCAGAGCTTCCCGTCCACTTAATGAGTGGATCAAGTGGTCACGGTAGTGTAACTGAGTAGACAGCGTTTGGTCGTTTCCTGTTCCTCTAAGAAGTTGCGTCACATCCCCGGATGGTCAGACATCGCACAGCAGTCTTCAGCGGCCTGGACATCCTGAGGATGACTGATAATGTGGAGCAAAATTATTACCAATTACTGAACTGAACAGGCAGGTAGCCAGAGGGGTCTGGGCAGCTGTTGTGATGTGTCTGCGGTCCATTAAAGGGTGTGGGCTGAAAAGTTCAAAGTGAAGTTTGATCATAGGCCTGATGCTGTGACAGAAAAAATAACTCCTAGGTTAGACAAAGGTAGGTGATAATCTGCTTACACCGTAGCTTCTGTTTTTGGAAACAGGACACTAACAAATTTTACAGCTGTAGAAAGTGGACAATTTTCTTGGGTTGTTTCATCAAAGTTGTTACACAATTACAATATTACTTGAGACAGTCTTCACCTCTGTCTCACATCTCTTTGACAGCACACGAAATTAGCAACTAAATTGTGACCAAAATCCTCCTCAGAACAACTTCAAACTATGTATCTAATACAAATCTACACACAGAAAAAACGAAAAAAGAGCATCCACTTAGCAAAATGACAGTAATGACTTGAGTGGGAAAAACACAGACGATGATGACACAACATGACTGTGTTAAAAGAAAGAGATTTCAAAGGTCTGAAAGTGAGACAGAGGGAAAAATATAGAGAGATGAGAACAGGTAAAGGAGAGAAGAGAACAGGCAAAGGAGAGAAGAGAACAGGTAAAGGAGAGAAGAGAACAGGTAATGGAGAGAAGAGAACAGGTAAAGGAGAGAAGAGAACAGGTAAAGGAGAGAAGGGAACAAGTAAAGGAGAGAAGAGAACAGGTAAAGGAGAGAAGGGAACAGGTAAAGGAAAAAAGAGAGGCGATAATGCCATGTCTGAAAGGCTCTCTTGCGCCTTACTGTGTAGTGTTTTATTATGTAGCCTAATAGAGTTTTCTCTACTGTCTATCTGAATACCTAATCATGACATACCGGCAGGTTGAAAATAAGCTGTCGGACCCAAAGTCTTTGCATAGACGTAGATTCAAAGAGGCTATATATATTCAAATGAGGAAGCGGTACAGTTGCATTTCATTCCTCAACTTGCCTTAAACTGTTTTTTTTTATAATGGCGCTACAGACATGATCACCTATACAGCTAGCTCTGGGAGAAAAAAATGTCAAGGACACAGAATGTTCAGATGATGGTGCGGGACCCACTATTATTTAAGAAAAGAAAATATAAATGAAGTATATAATATTTCACAGGCCTCTATAAAGTATAAGGCATGCTGATTTGAGTACTGTTACAGCCTGGTTTTCTGAAGAAAGATTATTAATAAAGCCTACATGTCCATGTTCATGACTGGTTGATTGTAAAAGGAGAAAACAACCAAAAAAGGATTATACAGCAACACAAAGACAAAATTCAATGTTGTCATCCTCAAAATAACAAAACATGGTTTTACCACAACAAGGTTAAGTAAATAATGTACCATAGCTGTACCAGCAGCACATTAACAGTAATATTTCCAGCTGATAATATATCACACCAGCAGTAGGTTAGTTTAGCTATCTGACAGTTTGACACCAATTGTAGGAGAGCCAACCTATAATACCCCACCAACAGTAGTATAGCTAGCTGACAATACCACACCAACAGTAGAATAGCTAGCTGACAATACCACACCAACAGTAGAATAGCTAGCTGACAAACCCACACCAACAGTAGTATAGCTAACTGACAATACCACACTAAAAGTAGTATAGCTGGCTCATAATACCAAACTAACAGTAGTATAGCTAGCTGACATACCCATGCTAGCTAGCTGACAATGGCCATGAGAAGTTTAAACAGAACTGAATTGAGTAAATTGCCTATGGTCAAATAACATTGAATAACAAAAAAATAACAAAAAGTACCTTTTTAGCCTAAAAGAGTTGAAATTGAGTTAGCCTTCCCCCATGTAAAGTTTGCTTGCGAGATGGGAACTAGTGTTGATGATGAGAACATGTAATACTGCATGACGGTGGTCTATAAAACCAGAAGAAATACAGGTAGATGCTCTTGGTTTTGTGGCTGTGAATATATTTTCTTCTCCAGTCTGTGGTGCGAGAAAGGTTTGGAACCCATGTGGTAAATAAAAGAATGTCTAGAGCATGGTTAATATTTGTTCTTTTTGGTCCAGGAGGGCCAAAAACCTTCTGGTTTTCATCCTCTCCTTTTGTCATGGGCTAATTTAGACCAGGGACACCAGGTGAGTGCAAGACTATAGAAACAAAAACCAGAAGTGATTTGGCCCTCCACAACCAGAGTTGAAGAACCCTGGTCTACAGCATAAAGGTTCTTCAACAGTTCATAAGACAGCCATCTGTTCCTATTTCCCCACATTTTCCAGTAAAAATGTCTGATTGATAGCCTGGTTAAACCAGACTGAATGCTGCGTTGAGTGCAAGGTTCAATCTGGTTTAACCAGGGTATGTGATGGATGGTGCGGGCAAGAGGAGAACGGTATAAACAAAGCAGAAATCACCTGTGAAGTCTGGAGCCATGAAACAAACAAACACACACACACACGCACGTACACACCCACAAAAACACAGGGCTGTTTCGTTTAGAAATGTCAGGTTATTTGTCTTTCAGGGATGAAAACGCTGCCTTTGGGGAAACTCTTCTTTCCTTTACAGAAATCAATGAAAGGAGGGGTTTATATGATGGAAAGTGGAGTAGTGGGGAACATGACTGGGAAATGACTTAACAATAAGGCAAGTAAAACCATCCGATGCGGCTAAGCTGAAGAACACAGAAAATAAACAGATATTTAGGTTAAAAAAAAGATTCAAAGTATAGACCATTAAACAGTGCTACGCGCTAGATATTCTACATGCATCTGCATACTCAGTGTTGTTTTGTGTGCTGGCTATCTCTGCCGACTTGGCTGGGGCAGTGAGAGGAGGAGGATATTATTTTGACCCATTTCTCATCCAAAGTGACATGCTGACAGTCTGGATTGTTGTCCGGCCATGATAAATGTCCTATAAACAGGCGCTCTCTCAGGCTCTTCAGTGTGCTAACTCTACACCCATACATCCCGCCGTCACAGAGGACAGCTCCTAATGTGCTAAAATCCTAGCCACCGGACGACGCTATCCCCGCGAGGCTCAGGGGCTGGACGGACACGGCACTCTTGTCTCTGGTCACAACGTTAGCCCAGCCGTGCGATAGGATCACGGTATTATCCCCTTCGGCCCAGAGACAAACAAATCATCCACTCTGTGCTTGTGTGGATCCAATAATGTTTGCGTTCAAACAAAACATAAGCCAGATTCAGACAGAAAACGCTCTGGTAAATATTAAATACTGGTGCATATGCTGGGATTATCCCAAATAGGATCATTCACGTGAATGACAGCAGAGCGACAATCTACTGTTACAATGGGGCAGTTGCCAGTTTTATATTGATGTTCCTCAGAGAAAAGAATAAGTAAGGTGGGTGATGTAGCAAAGTTACAGTGGAGCTACTGTGGTAAAGATATCCAGGGAACGTGTCGGGCATGGAGTCTTTATTCTGGTTTATTCATGGTTTATCCGCCTTTCAAATCTCTGGCGGATCTCTGGTTGATGTGTTCACCGAGAAGGAGGCTCTCTGTTCCCACCTGACTTAATTCACACACAGTGAGTGATATCTGAGACATAATGCTCTATGTCTCCCCCATGCGCTTATCACACTTCCCAGCACCTCCCTACAACCCTCCTACTTGCAGCGCTGCCAAACCGAGTCAACGCCGCCATAAATCAACGGAAATCAGGTAGGGGTAGAGTCCAGAAAATGGGTTGTGTGTGTAGGCACACGGTAGGCCCCTGCCATAATAAGAGCCAGGATTGAGAAAATAGGGAGGGGGTCAGCTTCCATATAGGTATTAAGGCTGTGTTTAGTATAAGGAAACTGTTCATTAGCCCCCTAACTTAGCCCATCAATCAACCCCTCGCTACCCGCAGAGGACCATCAGGCCAGCAGTATTTACATCAGCCCCTCTCTCCTGGGTTGTCAGCGGGACTAGATAGCTGGGCCAGTGGGAGCCGGGCTGGAGGAAACTGGAAGCCATGTGAAAGCCTGGATCAGAATGGCGTCAGGCCACTCAGCTACCGTGATCCTCCCAGGAGACCTGCCACCCAACCAACACTACATACATGCCAAACCTCAGCTCCACAGCTGGCTCGAGAGAGAGACCCCCCCCCATCTCTTCATCCATCCCCTTTCAGAAGACCGCCCAACCTCATGGTTAGAGAGGGTGTATATCATGCACAACTTCCATCCAACAGCCCCTGTGGCCACTCCCCCCGCTGTTACTGGGTTCCCGAGCGCAGCCTTAAAGGCAGATTACGCCCATAAACCGACCCAGGCGCGCACTGAGCAGCTAGCCTGTGGTCACTCTGAAAGGCCATCTGTCCGAGGAGGGCGTGCTCACAGACACACGCAGAGCCAGTTCAAAAGAGCAGTCTTATTAAATTATCTCCTGCCCCTACCGCACTCTTACCCTTTATATTCCCCTCTCTCTCTCTCCATCCTCTTCATCTCTCTCCCAACCAAAACATTTGTCTACCCATTCATGGATGAATTTGTATTCCATTGAGACAGGTTCCCGGTGGCAGAGCGGGGCGCGGGGGGGGCAAAGTCCTCTCCGTTTCTGTCTCTCTTCTCTCTCGCCGGTTAGCAACAGCTGAGCCATGTCTTAGTCCATGTGAGATGCACTGTGTGTGGCTGTGGTCTAAGGTACCTCACTAAGTAGAGAACTGGGAGCCATGTGAGGAGATGCCTCAGTCAGTTGCCAAGATGATGTCTGCCCAGTTAGATCCAGTCTATTAAGATGACGTCACGTGGATAGTCCCAACATGAGGTGTGCCAGTTTGACTTTAATTAAATTGTCAGCAGAGGAGCAGCAATCAATGAGGCTATTTACATAACGCTACTACACCAGGCAGTCTGCAGAATACATAAACCCTGCTACTGCTGTCTGCCACCTGGCCTGGCCCTGTTCAGTAATACAGAAACGTTATGAACAAAGCCTTATGATAGGCTGAAACAGCATGAACCCTGTTCAGTAATACAGAAACGTTATGAACAAAGCCTTATGATAGGCTGAAACAGCATGAACCCTGTTCAGTAAGATAGAAACATTAAGAACAAAGCCTTATGATAGGCTGAAACAGCATGAACCCTGTTCAGTAAGATAGAAACATTATGAACAAAGCCTTATGATAGGCTGAAACAGCATGAACCCTGTTCAGTAAGATAGAAACATTATGAACAAAGCCTTATGATAGGCTGAAACAGCATGAACCCTGTTCAGTAAGATAGAAACATTATGAACAAAGCCTTATGATAGGCTGTTATAGTATGAACCCTGTTCAGTAAGATAGAAACATTATGAACAAAGCCTTATGATAGGCTGTTATAGCATGAACCCTGTTCAGTAAGATAGAAACATTATGAACAAAGCCTTATGATAGGCTGTTATAGTATGAACCCTGTTCAGTAAGA
>JACXGI010017949.1:0-13890 GCA_016801175.1 Esox masquinongy
AAAAAAAAAAAAAAACCTGGTGAACCAATCATTGAAAAGATTAGAAATCTTAGGTTATTTTTATTTAATGAATATGGGGGAAAATGAAGTTGTGAAAACAATTCTTTTTTCCCCCCATATATTGAGCATTTCTTGTGTGATTGCTTTTTTCATATATATTTATGGTTGACTAAGGAGATTTCTTTTCATAAATTAAACTTTTGGAAGCACTATGGCCAATGGTGCTGAAATGTGTATGGGAAAACAATGTGTTGCTGTTTGACTTGTTGAACCATAGAGGGTGTGAACCCTTTACACCCTTCATGATTGTTCAGGTACTTACAGGAGAACTGTACACACACCACACACACACACCACACACCACACACACCACACACACCACGAGAAGTCGGTCAGTTCTTACCTGCTCCTCAGCTCCACCATTGGACACAGTTTCAGGGAGAGGTCCTAGAGGAAAGACATGACAAGTCAAGTGGAACGTTCCATTAGTAGGAAAACATTGTTTGGCTGACAGTGAGGAATACAGTGCAAATGTCAAAATAACTTTATTAAACACCTCCGGTCCTATATGATGTCAGTGTAATTATTGACTAGTCTGAATAATAAATACTGTGGAAATTAAATATCTGACCAAAGGGTTTGACTTTAGTGCCAATTGCTTCATTTACACCTCAGTTGTCACTGTGAATACTGTTGCTATGACAATCTACAAAGAGAAGGATATAGGCTTGGTTTAGTCATCTGACGGCCAGCTAGCTAGTCCTTCTCACGAAACGTCAGTTTAATCATTAACTTCAACAAGGCCACTGTGTTTATCTGCATTTTTGAGTGTGTCCAAAAACAAAGGGATCAATTCAATCAAACCCACATTGCAGTATTTTTCCATGATTAAAATAAACTCAGATTGGTCTGAGGTACCGTATAAAAACCTACAATGACAAATAATTCTTCATAATGAAGAGGGAGTGGCTCCAACATGTGGCTGGTTTTTAGCAGACCCCAGACTGAGACTAAATACACACTTTAATCCTTCCTGGTTCTACTGTAAAAATCCAAGATTCTTAGGAACCTGGCCAGTGTTTCCCAAAGAAATGTGTGCGTGTGCGTGCGTGTCCAATTCCACCTGTGAGGTGGGCTTCAGTAGGAGTGACGTTGCAGCTGTTGAAGAAAGCATCAGCCTCAGGATCCACCACCAGTAGACTGGTCTCATCTCCCCCGGCTTTAATGGCAGCCACCACCTCACCATGCTGCATGCCAACCACAGACATACTGTTGACCTGGAGCAGGGAGGAATACAAGACCATCATCATCATCATCATCACCACAGACATACTGTTGACCTGGAGCAGGGAGGAATACAAGACCATCATCATCATCATCACCACAGACATACTGTTGACCTGGAGCAGGGAGGAATACAAGACCATCATCATCATCATCACCACAGACATACTGTTGACCTGGAGCAGGGAGGAATACAAGACCATCATCATCATCATCATCATCATCACCACAGACATACTGTTGACCTGGAGCAGGGAGGAATACAAGACCATCATCATCATCATCACCACAGACATACTGTTGACCTGGAGCAGGGAGGAATATAAGACCATCATCATCAACGTCATAATCATATTATTCCCACCACAGACAAAATGTAGGAGATACAACTCCATTGTACAGCTAAAATAATAAACAGTTAGACACCATAGTTCCAGTAGAGATCCCAGAACATCCTTGATGTCGTGGTAGAGACTATATAATGTTAGACTAGGTTGTGGTAGTTAGAGACTACATATTGTTAGACTAGGTTTTAGTAGTTAGAGGCTATATAATGTTAGACTATGTTATGGTACTTAGTTTACAGATCACATAATATTAGACTGTTTTTGGTTAGTAGTGGTTAGATAGAGACCAGTATACTCAGTCCAGCGAACCATTAGCCTAAGTTTTAAACGGAACTTGTCAGATCTCAGTGGGAAGCATTGCAGTAAAATCTAAACTCGCCTTACAACCAAAAGCTACCAGTGGAATTCCAGTATAGTAAAATCTAAACCCGCCACACTACCCAAAGTTGCCAGTGGAATTCCAGTGGGAGGAAAATCTGAGGTGGGAATACCATCAGGAATCTCTCTCACAGTCTCCCACACTCCAATTAAACAACAGAGCCCTTTGTACACCCTGTGCCAGATCCAGATCCTGGCACAGGGTATACAACGTTTTTCCCATATCTAACAACTTCAGCTCAGAGAAAATGTGTCTGGTTAGTAGTAAACATCAATAAAGCACAACATACAGCCTTGACCTGTTAGAAAGTCAGTGTAAGAAAAGTGCAAGACAGTAATTCCCTTCAGAGACAGACAGCGTAAGGAGTGTAATTCATCTCAGAGACAGACAGCGTAAGAGGAGTGTAATTCATCTCAGAGAGAGTGTAATGGCGCTTTTCCACTGCATGGTACCAGCTCTACTCGGCTCTACACAGCTCGCATTTTTGCTTTTCTACTGGCCAGAAGTTAGGATAGTACCTGGTACCAGATTTTTTTAGTACCTGCTCCGTCGAGGTTCCAAGCGAGCTGGGGTGATACCAAAAGGTGACGTGATAACACCGTAGACTTCTCATTGGACAAGAGTGACTCAAAGCGTGCAGCAAAGCAAAACAAGCTGTTCTGCTGTTAGCCGTCCAGTGTCAGAGAATGGTTTTAACGAGACGAGGATGGCGCGTCTTTGCGGGTCTGTCCCAGGAGTCCTTGCAATGAAATGGGTTAATTTCAGTGCCAGTGCATAGGACCAGACTTGTAATTTAAGCAATCGTATTTTCACAAAACTCCTCTCGGTTTGGACCTATGCACTGGTGTTGAAATCAACTTATTCCCATGAGACGCACAAAGACGCGTTGTTTCTGTTGCCTTCAAAAGGACCTTGTCTTTTTCCTCCTCTGGGTTTTTCTATAGGCTAACTGGCATACATTGCACCGGCCAAAGAAGTAATGTCAAGCCAGACAGAGGCAGCCTACCAAGCTTTCTAATCATTTTTGCAGTCTGCAATGTATTAAGACCGAAGTTACTGCTCACGCCTGGTTCCTCACTACTACCGGTATAAACGCTGCCTTGTGTACAGTAGGCTACTCTTGAGTCAGTCCGCATGGTATTATAGCCGGCAATTAATAAAGCAATTATTTATACCTTTTAATCGAGATGGAGGGTTTATGTAGACTGTTAAATGTGTTGGCGTTGAAATGTTAGGTGTATACACTTAAATCTAACAGAACATTGCAGTTATGGCATCTTTTATACTACTGGGCGATAATTCTATTCTACTTTTTCACTGTTTTTCAAATTAGGGTCTGTGACCATGTTATCCAGATTTGGTTTACTTATGATCTGACACTTTCCGTTCAAAGCTTGTCAATTTAAAAGAAAGTTGATGGAGTTCATTCAATTGATTTTTCTGTTCACTGCAGGTGTTATGTTTTAGTTGGCAAATGCTGGCTTTTCGCCAGTATCAGATGTACGATATCCTCCATTGTTGTTCCCGTGTGTGTCGCGTTGGAGGTGGCGTTACGTCAGTTTTCCTGTGATGTCAATATGGGCGGGTACAGGGTACTATCTGCAGTGGAAAACCAACCGAGGCGAGGCATGTGGAGCCGAGTCGAGCCGGTACTATGCAGTGGAAAAGCTCTCAAAGCGAGTAGAGTCGAGGCGGTACCATGCAGTGAAAAAGCGCCATTAGAGGAGTGTAATTCACCTCAGAGACAGACAGTGATTAAGTGTGGTTATATTCATGACATGGGGATCAAGGACCTCAAAACCAGCAGCATCAAGGACAAAAACATTCTCGTCACACAGTCCACTGACCATGTGTATAGTCATCTGAAATGCATTTAAATGAACAGGTGTGTCTTGTTAAAGTTAATTGGCGGAATTTCTTAATGCTTTTGAGCCAATCAGTTGTGGCAAGGTAGGTTTGGTATACAGAAAAAACATTATATACAAACCCATTTCCAAAGAAGTGGGGACAATGCGTAACATGCTAAGGAAAACAGAATGCAATGATGTGCAAATCCTTTATCTGTATATTTAATTAAAATAGTACAAAGGCAACATATCAAAATGTTGAAACTGAGAAATTCTATTGTTTTTGGAAAAATAAATGCCTGTTTTGAATTTGAACCAGGAACACATTTCAAAAAGCGGAACGTTTACCAGTGTGTTGCACCACCTTTTCTTTTAAGAATACTCTGTAAGCGTTTGAGGAGGCCAATTGCTGTAGTTTTGAAAGTGAAATGTATTCCCATTCTGGCTTGATATAGGATTTCAGCTGCTCAACAGTTTGGGGTCTCTTTGGTCGTATTTTTGGTTTCTTATGGCGTTTCCACACTGCAGGGCTAGAAGACTCCTAAGCCCTGGGCTAACCAAGCATGCTCTATGTGGAGCCGTTACGAACAGCTACACTATTTCTGTTTTGGTCCTTTCTCTTACCAAACTTTTCTTCTTGCAGTATACCGGCTTTATCTTAGCAAAGTAGTTACTGCAGCTTGCTTTTGACGTAAATCTAGCAAATATGTCAAAAGAATAAAGGCTGACCAGTTACATTCGCTGCTTTATGCACACATTTTCACATTGCCGTTTTTCTCTACCTTTGCGTAGTTTTAACGAAAATGTCAAAGCAAATGCTGAAAGGGGGCACCTTGATCAACTGATGTCAAAAAGTCATTAATTGAATCTTGGGAGAGTAACACTGATCGCTTGTCAGTGATGTACTGTAACATTATTCACATGCCAGAGAGAAAACATAAATTTTCATATACATACCTATCACAGCAGTCTATATACCCCCGCAGGTGGATAAAAGGCGCACACTGGAGGACCTATACGGAGTAATAAATGGACTAGAGGACACCCACCCTGAGGCAGCCTCTATTGTTGTTGGTGATTTTAATAGAGCAGATATGAGGAAAGTTTTACCAAAATACTACCAGCACATTAACTTTCCTACCCAGGGTGATCAGACTCTTGACCATTATTATTCACAAATAAGGAATGGTTACAAACCCCTCCCCCACCCTGCATTCAGTAAGGCAGACCACACCTCAATTTGCTCCTCCCATCCTACAGACAACACCTAAAACAGGAAAAAAACTGTTTCTCAGACATTTCAATGCTGGAATGAGGGATCCAATACTGCTCTACAGGACTGCTTTGAAAAAACAGATTGGCAGGTGTTCTGTGATGCAGCTGATGGGGACATCGTCGAATACACAGACTCTGTCTCAACATATATCTCCAAATGCACCGACGATGTCATCCCGAGTGTCAAAGTCAGGATTTCCCAACCAAAAGCCCTGGGTTAATGGTAATTTCCAAGCTAAGCTCAGAGCACTGCCAACCTGGGTTTCATCAACAACGAGACCACTTACAGATAGGAAGTAAAGAACCTGGCGACATGGTGCCAGGACAACAACCTCTCAATGTCTACAAGACCAAAGAAATGATCGAGGACTTCAGGAAGCGGCAGAGGGGGGGTCATGCCCCCATACACATCGATGGAGCTGAAGTGGAGAGAGTATCCGAATTCAAGTTCATCGGTGTGTTCATCAAAGATGACCTCACTTGGTCCAAACAAGCGAACTCAGGAAGTATAGTTGTTTTTGGGCAGTTTTCACTGCTGAGGAGAAATTTGTCATGTCTGTAAAAACTCGCACCAACATCTACAGGTGCACCACTGAAAGCATGCTCTCAGGCTGCATTACTGCCTGGTACGGCAGCTGCAATGCTGCTGATCGCAAGTCCCTCCAGAGGGTGGTGAAGTCTGTGGAGCACATCATCAGCTGCCATCTCCCCTCCGTGCAAGGCATCTACCATACACGATGCCTGAGGAAAGCACGGAATATCAAAGATCACAGCCACCCAGGCTATGGTCTGTTTACACTGCTGCTGTCTGGTAGACAATACCGGAGCATCTGGGCACACACAACTCAAAAACAGTTTTTGCCAATAGGTTCGTAGTCACAGTCAAAACAAATTATGCATTAGGATTTGTCCAGGATAAACAAAAACCAAACTGGATACAACCTTCACTAGCTACGTTATAGTAAGCCTAATATAAAACTTTGGTTATATTGCGACTATTTCTGGTGCATTTTCAAAGTAGGCTTTGCATCCATGCATGCATTTTGAGTCAGGATAGACAAAAAACGTTGCTGGCTACAACCGTCAGTAGCTACATTATAGAGAGCCTAAAATAAAACTGTTTATGGTTACATTGCGACTATTTCTGGTGGGTTTTTGAAGTACGCATCCGTGCATGCTATTTGGAGTAATATAGGCTAGAACAAAACCCCTCGGGCAATAAAAGAGTATTGTTTCCACAATTCTCTTGTCTTCTCACTTCACAAAAAAGTCAGTTATCTTCACCTATATTGATAGTTATTGGATCAATGTCATTCACGAATGAAAGCAAAATGAACGGTGTTGTGCCGTGAAATGAAATAGCTTTGGCAGTGTAAAGTTCATATTCGGTCTCGCTAGTAATTGCTCAATTCTTATGGCAATTCCAATTAGTCAGTTAGTAGATACTAGTAAGCCTATTACTGGCTAATAAGCTGTTAAAACGACCAGTGGCACAAGCCATACAGTTCATAGATGCTATTTGTGGTGGAGGTAAACTTAATAAGAAACGTTAGGCAGTTTAACACAATGCTTAAGTGTCTAGCGAAATATTCAGACTTGGCGTAACGTTAATGCGTGACAAAATGTTGTAATGTCGAGAGGCTATACTGACACTCCAATACGTATATTGCCGTGGCATAGTGGTTAAAGACACAGCCTCTCACATGGGAGATCTGGGTTTGAATCCAGCAAGGGCAACAACATTTCTCACTTCTAATTGTGGGCTGGCAGAACTAGGCTTGCCTTATTACACTCATATGTATCTATAATATTAAAAGATTCTACCAATTGCTGCTAGTTTACACTGTTATGTATATTACTGCCATACTTGCCATATCTAAATGTTCAATAATACTACCCAGAATGCTGCCAGTTTACAGTACTTTTTTTATTATTTTTTTTGTGCAGGTGCAGGCTGCTAGTGTTCAGTGTTATAATGTTGCTTTATTTTGTTATTTTTTGTCTGGTTATATTTTTGCTTGTATATTCTTCTTTTGAACTCTCACTACGTAGTTTGTCAGGTGTCATGTCACAAGAATTCCATTGTGCAGGATGACGCTGTGTTGTCTGGTGCATTTGACAAATAAACCTTGAAACATTGGTGTACAGAAGCTCAGCTTAAAATTTTCAAAGACTGATTGATCATAATAAAACCCTTCTAGCACAGCAGAAAAATGGTGCTGATTAAAGAAGCAATAAAACAGGCCTTCTTTAGACTTGTTGAGTATCTTGAGCATCAGCAATTGTGGGTTCGATAACTGAAATTTCTTCTGAAACCCATCAGTCTATTCTTGTCTTGAGAAATGAAGGCTACTCCATGCATGAATTTGCCAAGAACCGAAGATCTCATACAACAATATGTACTACTCCCTTCACAGAACAGCGCAAACTGGCTGTAACCAGAATAGAAAGAGGAGTGGGAATGTGATGATCTGGGGGTGCTTTAGTGGCGGTAAAGTGGGAGATTTGTACAGGGAAAAAGGGATCTTGAAGAAGGAAAGCTATCACTCCATTTTCGCACACCGTGCCATACCCTGTGGCCAGGCTGGTAACAAGAATATTGGCCAGGCTGGTAACAAGAACATTGGCAAGGCTGGCAACAAGAACATTGGCCAGGCTGGCAACAAGAACATTGGCCAGGCTGGCAACAAGAACATTGGCCAGGCTGGCAACAAGAACATTGGCCAGGCTGGTAACAAGAACATTGGCCTGGCTGGTTTATGTGAAGTCGGTCAACAGTTGACATAACTTGTCATAACCAGTCATAATTGCATCCCGACACTGTCATGCCAGATACATGTATACTTCTTGTTACAGTTATTTCATGGATAGTTATAACTGAACTATACGTATGTGTCATAAACCACATAACATACTAAACAAGGCTTATCCTTCCATTATGTGCACACACAGAACGCTTGTGTAGTCTTGGTAATTCATGTTCTTACTGACTTACGGTTGTGCTAAATTTACCCATTAAGGTATTATTAACATTTATAACTGTATAATAATGCCAAAAAGAATAATGACCATTGTGTCAGTTCAAACTCATTTTATAAAGCCCATTTTACATCAGTAGTTGTCACAAAGTGAATTTACAGATACTTATCTTTACTGGGAATAGTTGATTTCACTCTGTCAGGAAGCATTAAAACCATCAGAATTATCACTCCAAAACAGGGTGTTGTATCCTGCTACTGAAATTTGCCCCTGCATTCATCCCAGTCACCACCAAGAGAGCATTGTGAAATTTAGAAGTAGGTAGGTACCTGTATGATCTTGTCCTTGGGTTTGAGACCAGCCTTTTCAGCAGGAGAGTCTTGATCCACAGCTCTAATGTACTGACCCGGTTTGGACTTCTCACTGTGCAGGTTGAAGCCATAGCCGGTGGCGCCCTTCTTCACCAAGCACAGACGAGGACGCAGCTCTGCCTTTGAGTCCTACAGAAAAAAAACATTACATATCTATGATGCTATTAAGACGACATGGACTACAAAAAAACAAAAAAAAAAAAAACAATCTAGTTAAGCACAAACATATATATGTCTAGAGTGAGAGCAAGAGAAAACCTTGACATAGTTGATCAAATATCTAAGGCTTTACAGGGAGAGAGAGATATTCACTCCTACGTCTATGCTTACACAAAAAAGATGGCAGTAACTTAAATCACAGATATAATAAGCATTCCACTCCAAATGATAAAGCCACAATACACATTAAATAAAGATCTAAAAAACTGGTTATATACCATTAGGGTGATAAAGATCCAGAGACTTTATTCTACCGTCCAGCAACCAGCTAAAGACCAAGAAAGAAAGACACAAAGTTCCTGTTGTCTGTGTTTTTAGAGCTCAGACAACATGCCATGACAGGTTTACACCCTAGAGAGGATCCGGGATAATGAAAACGGCTGTTTTATTAGTGGAACGCAGAAAAGGCAGACAAGGACAGCAAACAGAGTATATTTCTCCGGGCACTGATTGGGCTTTAGTGGAACAAGTACTAAACCAGGAATTGACATATGTTGGATTTAGTGTTTAATCTCACTACTACTGAAGAAAGGCTAGCAGCTACAGTACATTGAAGCTCCTACTGTGCAGCAGTGAAAAGAGGAATGAGATTATTCAAACCCTTCCTCCATCCACACTGGAACCAACCAAACATCCTACTATGGTTCCAGAACACAATATGTTATATTGGAAACAGTGCCATGTGACCTAGATTAGCATTCTAAATGATTTGTCTAAAACACTAATGAGAATTGCGAGATAACAAGAAATGAATGGATTTATTTAGTCAGGTATAGAGGACAAAACATTTTGAATTAACATGCCATGGTTACAAATTGTGTCAGAGCTATTAGCAGTTATGAGTCATCTAGTTGTTAATGATATGAGAGAGGTTGATGTCATAAAACCACATGTCAATCACACCCAATGGGACAGATAAACTGTGAAGCCACTTTATTACCCAAGGACAGTTAGGGCTAGCATTTATTTGCATTCAGCAGTGGTCAGG
Organism: Esox masquinongy; assembly: GCA_016801175.1. NCBI lineage: Eukaryota > Metazoa > Chordata > Actinopteri > Esociformes > Esocidae > Esox > Esox masquinongy. The sequence goes on from JACXGI010017949.1 coordinate 9,690, forward strand.
ACAACATGAGCCCTAATAAAAAGCTATTTCCCTCCCACTGATAAAAAGAGGGCTGTTCCAGAGATTGTCAGTATGTTATCGTTAGTCACCTGATAATGATACTGTTACCAACCATTTAAAGCAACCTTTGCATCCTCATCCTGATTTCAAGCCCACAGGGTGTCTCCCTGCAGCAGGAGATAAACCCAGGAGGTTCATTTCAAATAGAGACCAGTACTCTCTCAAATGTAAACCACTTCACTACAGGCAATAGACAAACCTAGTGCGTTATGTAGACAGTCATAAGACCACTATGTAGACAGTCATAAGACCACGGCATATGACTAACTGACCAGCGATATGATTGATTGGTGGCCCTCAAAAATGTTCACCCCACTATGTCCACTACCACATTTTGTGTTAAAACAGTTTTGGCAATTGAGCAACAAAAAAGTCAATAATTTCAAAGTGAAAAATAAAATCTACATACTGTTCAAAATTAATCACAACCACGTTTCCAAAAAAGTTGGGACGGTGTGTAAAATGTCAAAAAAACAAAAAAAACAGAATGCAATGATGTGCACATCATTTAAACCCTATATTCAATAGAAAATAGTACAAAGACAACATATCAAATGTTGAAACAGAGAAATTTTATTGTTTCGTGAAAAATACAGTTTCCAATCAGCCATAACATTATGACCACAGACAGGTGAAGTGAATAACACCGATAATCTCGTTATCATGGCACCTGTCAGTGGGTGGGATATATTAGGCAGCAAGTGAACATTCTGTCCTCAAAGTTAATGTGTTAGAAGCAGGAAAAATGGGCAAGCGTAAGGATCTGAGCGACTTTGACAAGGGCCAAAATGCGATGGCTAGTAAACTGGGTCAGAGCATCTCCAAAACTGCAGCCCTTATGGAGTGTTCCCAGTCTGCAGTGGTCAGTACCTATCAAAAGTGGTCCAAGGAAGGAAAAGCGGTGAACCGGCGACAGGGTCATTGGCCGCCAAGGCTCATTGATGCACGTGGGGAGTGAAGGCTGGCCCGTGTGGTCCGATCCAACAGACGAGCTACTGTAGCTCAAATTGCTGAAAAAGTTAATGCTGGTACTGATCGAAAGGTGTCAGAACACAGTGTATCGCAGTTTGTTGCGTGTGGGGCTGGGTAGCCGCAGACCAGTCAGGGTGCCCATGCTGACCCCTGTCCAATGCCGAAAGCGCCTACAATGGGCACGTGAGCATCAGAACTGGACCACGGAGCAATGGAAGAAGGTGGCCTGGTCTGATGAATCACGTTTTCTTTTACATCACGTGGATGGCCGGGTGCGTGTGCTTCCTTACCTGGAGAACACATGGCACCAGGATGCACTATGGGAAGAAGGCAAGCTGGCGGAGGCAGTGTGATGCTTTGGGCAATGTTCTGCTGGGAAACCTTGGGTCCTGTCATTTATGTGGATGTTACTTTGACACGTACCACCTACCTAAGCATTGTTGCAGACCATGTGCACCTTTAATGGCAACAGTATTCCCTGATGGCATTGGCCTCTTTCAGCAGGATAATGCGCCCTGCCACAAAGCAGAAATGGTTCAGGAATGGTTTGAGGAACACAACAACGAGTTCAAGGTGTTGACTTGGCCTCCAAATTCCCCAGATCTCAATCCAATCGAGCATCTGTGGGATGTGCTGGACAAACAGGTCCGATCCATAGAGGCCCCACCTCGCAACTTCCAGGACTTAAAGGATCCGCTGCTAATGTCTTGGTGCCAAACACCACGGCACACCTTCAGAGGTCTAGTGGAGTCCATGCCTCGACGGATCAGCGCTGTTTTGGCGGCAAAAGGGGGACCTACACAATATTAGGCAGGTGGTCATAATGTTATGGCTAATCAGTGTATAGGCCCACTTTGAATTTGATGCCAGCAATACGTATCAAAAAAAATATTGGAACAGGGCCAACAAAAGACTGGAAAAACTGTGCAATGCTAAAAAACACCCTGGTGGAAAATCTCTCAACTAATTAGGTTAATTGGCAACAGGTCAGTAACATGATTGGGTATAAAAAGAACATCTCAGAGAGAAAGAGTCTGTCAGAAGTAAATTTGGAGGGGTTCACCACTTTGTGAAAGACTGCACGGGCGAATAGTGCAACAATTTAAGAATTACATTTGTCAATATAAAATTGCAAAAAGTTCAGGTGACAGGCACATTTGTGAAGGCATCATTAATGCTGAACAATATACAAAGGTTTTGGAGCAACATACGCTGCCATGCAGACAAGCAAAGCTTTCCCTGAAAAGGCGTTATTTCAGCAAGAAAATGCCAAACCACATTCTGCACGTATTACAACAGCACGGCTCCGTAGTAAAAAAGTCTGCGTGCTAAACTGGTCTGCCTGCAGTCCAGACCGGTCACCCATTGAAAACATTTGTCGCATTATGAAATGAACAATACGACAAAGTAGACCAAGAACTGTTAAGCAGCTGAAATCCCATACATCAAGCAAAAATGGGAATGCATTTCACTTTCAAAACAACAGGAATTGGACGCTTTTTTTGGAAATGTGTTGCTGGCATAAAATTAAAATGGACATGTACGTTACCAAAAACAATAACATTTCTCAGTTTCAACATTTGATATGTTCTCTTTGCACTATTTTCAATTAAATACAGGGATAAATGATTTGCATATCATTGAATTCTGATTTTATTCGCGTTTTACACAGTATCCCAGCTTCTTTTGAAACAGGGTTGTACAAAAAGAAACTTGAAAGTAATTGACTGCATTAGTATTCACCCCTTTAGTCAATGTTTGGTAGAGGAAGCTTTGGTGAATTTTTTTACAATGCCATTCGGGGGTGGAGTCACTGGCTTGTTGTTGTCTCTCCATTGTGCCCATTGTGTAATTGGGTTGACCTCTGCTGGCAATACTCGGCCCTCCTTTCAGGGTGGTTGTGGTTGGTGGGGGTCCCTTTGGTTGATGCTTGGTAATGTGGGTGGATTGATTTCCTGCCTGTTGGGCCCTGTCCGGGGCCTCCCCCGGATAGGGCCACAGTGTCACTGGACCCCCGTCTAACCCTAACGCGGCTACTAACTGGAGGAAAAGCAAATTATAGCAGTGGACAAGCGCAATAATGCTTACAGCATGGTGGAGATTGTTTGTGACTCAGGTCAGCTTTATAAGTTAACACTGTTGGTAAATGTGCTGTGTTTATTCAGCATTGAGTTGTTTGTTTCATATGGCAGCACTACAGAAATACGTTGCCTGCGAGCATTGTGCTCATTATAATGTGTTTTTATTTTTCCCAATAATTTTTCCCAATAATTCTCACTCATAATTCTCATGAGTGAGAATTATTTTTATGGTAGGTTTCAAAATTAAGGTTTTTTTAAATTAAAAAAAGTTCACAAAGGAATGTTAACACAGCCCTCCCCCGCCGAAAATCAACCATAGCGGATACGCCCATAAGCAGCCATCTGGGGCAAGGTGGGGCGTTTGCAGGTGAATTTGCGCTGGAACAGTGGACGTGCACTGTTAGGCTTACACAAAACAGAGCATTTTTGCCTCAATGCTAAGTGCTATTTTGGTCTCATCAGACCATAAAATCTTATTCCACTTGATTTCAGAGTGTCGTACATGCCTTCTGGCAAACTATATCTGAGATTTGATGTGTTCTTTTCTTTTAGCCACTCTCCCATAAAGGCCACATTTGTGAAGAACCTGAACTAATGTTTTAGTATGCAGAGTCTCCCAGCTAAGAACTCTTTTAGACCTCTTGGTGGCCTTCCTGACTAATGCCCTTTTCATCCACATACTTATAATGGGGTGTTCCCCAGCATTTTGGGGTGTTCCTCAGCATTATGGACTTCATATTAGCTAACAAACTCACAACTTTAATGTCTCTGTGAGATTTCAAATACAGTGTACATGGGGAAGCACAGCAACTCATTTCTGCCAGAACGCTCAGCAGACATCTGAGTGGGAGAGACACACATACTAGCTCTGTTCTCTCAGCAGACATCTGCTATGAGGTGGATAGGGGAGATAAATGTCAGTTAGTAGGAATGCACCAATCCGATATTAGCATCGGACATTTGTCTAAAAACAGCTAAAAATATGGGATCAGGTACCTGCAATATTGAGTCTGGGAACATTCCCCTACACTGAACCACCTTCACTGGGAACACATCCCCTCACACAGAACCACCTTCACTGGGAACAC
>JACXGI010017950.1:0-13745 GCA_016801175.1 Esox masquinongy
CAAACCCCAACCCATATCCAAATCACTGTCCAAACCCAACCCATATCCAAATCACTGTCCAAACCCAACCCATATCCAAATCACTGTCCAAACCCAACCCATATCCAAATCACTGTCCAAACCCAACCCATATCCAAATCACTGTCCAAACCCCAACCCATATCCAAATCACTGTTTTAAATGTGGTTCCTTTTAACCAAGGCATTCTGTTCTCTGTGAAATTGGCCTAATGTCCTCCGTGAAGAAATGACAGATACACGGCAAGTTGTCAGCTTTAATAAGCTCACAGTCATTAAATGCTATGACTAACTATTCCTCTGGTAATTAATCAACACATCACCCTAACATTGATCACACTGATATATTCTGATGGTGGGTGTGTTCAGTAAAGGCTCACCTCTCTGATGGTCATGTCATCCTCCACATCATCATCCTGGGAAGAGAGGGACACAGGAAACATGTCAACACACTTAAACCAACTCCAGACACACGCCAGGCAGTAACTGCACGTGCGCCAACACACAAGCACAATATAAGACAATATAAAGAGAGACTGCACAACACACTGCATACTAACACTACACATAAAAGGGACCGCGTTACTGGCTCATAGGGGTACAGCAGAACCCTGAGACAACATGAAGCGGTGGATGCAGAGAAGTGATAAGTGAAACTAAATGGTCAATACTTAGATGACCCATGGAAAGGTGCTTGGAGCAGATGATGAGATTTGTAATGTGATGACTGTACAGTATCTGACCATGAAGCTGTGATGATCCCAGAAGGCCCTCAAAATGCTGAACTTGAGTATGTCTGTCTGTATGTGTCAATAATTGTGTGTATATGTACATTTTGAGTAGGTGTATGTACTGAACGTGTGTTGTTTTCTGTATGTTTTTGTGTAACAAAGTGAGAATTAATAAAGGTGTGTGTGTGTCTCTCTCTCTCTCTCTCTCTCTCCTCTACACGGGACCCCTGTCCCAGCCTCAGACCCAGGAGTTGATTGGTCCCTGAGCTCATTCATCTGCCTGTCTGCAGTGGCTGACCAGCCTGCGACCATGGCGATAGTTGCCCTGGGTTCCGGCAAATCGAGGTGTCCTGCTTCCTGTACAATAATGCACCCAGGGGTCAGATGTGTGTGGAGTTGACAGGACACAATCTCACTTCACCACTGACACCTTCAGAGACTGACAGGCACCTAGCCTTTTACAGTACAGAGCCTACCTGATATTCACTAGGGATCTTCTGGAATATAATTGGCAGAATTCAACACTGGCTTCTACAATGCACTTTCATAATCGATCAATATGGTAAATGCTCTACATAAAATACAGTGTTACTGGCAAACCTGTATAGGTCTCCAAAACAAAGGGAGTATAAAGATGAATGAGATGTGTGTGTAGCACACTGAGTGAATGAGTGAGAGGCAGAGAGTGCTGACAGGAGAGAATGAAGCTGTATTGCTTGGTGTGCTGCTTTTCTGACCATCTTTTCCTCTCTCCTCCCTACCCTCTCCTTCCTCCATCTATTTATCCTGCTCTCCACCCTCCCCACTCCTCTTCATCTATCCTGCACTCGTCCCTCTCCTCCTCCCTCCATCTATCCCGCTCCTTCCGTCTATCCTCCTCCCCCATTCCCTCTCCATCTATCCCGCTCCCCTCCCTCCAACAAAGCGATCAATCCTCCGTTCTGTAGCCAACAAGCCAATCGGTGGCTGGGTTCCAAGACAGTCTCAGGAGGCAATAGGATGACAACCATAACATTTACATTTCAGTCATTTAGCAGACACTCTTATCCAGAGCAATTTGCAATAGTGTGCACATACTGAATGTCTCTTATACTGGGATTCAAATTCACAGTCCGGGCTATGTAAACACAATGCATTACTAACTGTGCCAAACAGGTTAGACACCAGTCAGATTCAGGCTGACAGACAAAGGCAGAAAGCAACAGGTGCCTTCCTTGTAGCAGTTTCAACATCTATCTCAGGGTCAAGGCTTCATGTATGTCCTAAATGAGGGAGGAAGATATTAACAGGATGTCCCATAGGGAACACAACTAACCAATCACATAGAGCCTTGATGTGCTGCTCGCTCCTTCGATCTCCTCTTTCTCTTTTTGACTATCATTGTTAATCTACTGACGTTTACTGCAGTTCAAACATCAAACGTCTCAACAGGCCTCCATTCTGGGCCAGACGCACACAAAGCACTCCTGAGTTGTAGCAAAGCAAACGTAAACATGTCCTCCCCACGACTGATTGATCCATATTCCACTGTCGATTCCATCATCAGGCACAATTACTTCACATAACTTTAATACGTCTCAATTCAACCCCTTCAATACATTCAGGGAATCAATAACGCATTATTAGTCAAGGCATTACAAAAACATGTCTGTATCAATAGCCAGTTTTTTTCTATATTAAAAATAAAATCTGTTGATGTGTGTTTGCTTGCGTTTGTGTGTATGGGTAAAGGAATGCTCACCCCAAAATAAATCTTTAAGCTTGGTGGTGGTTCCTAGTGATGGAAATCCATATGTAATCAAGAGGACAGCAATCACAAAAACATAATTTTTTTTCAAGGTTGAATTATATAATTGGATGAACTACACTGATCAAAAATATTAAGGGATTACGTAATCATCACAGTATAACACCAAGTCAATTAAACTTCAGGGATATCAATCTGTCCAGTTAGGAAGCATAAGCAATTGTGAATCAATATCACCTGTTTTGGTGCATATGAAAGTGACAACAGATGCACTGGAAAGGCAACAGCAAGACAACCCCCAAAAGGGAATGGTTTTGCAGGTGGTGGCCACAGATAATTGCTCTCTCCTTATCCTTCGTGACTGACTCTTCTCTAGTTTTGCATTTTGCTAGTGTCCTTGTCACCACTGGTAGGATGAGGTGGTACCTGCAGGCCGTTCAGGTTGCACAGGTTGTCCAGCTCCTCCAGGATAGCACATCCATATGTGCCGTCGCAAGAAGGTTTGCGCTATAGCCCTATAAAATGACCTCTAGCAGGCTACTGGTGTGCATGTTTCTGACCAAACTGTCCATGAGGGTGGCATGAGAGCCTGACGTCCTCTAGTGGGTTCTGAGCTCACAGCCCAGCATTGTGCAGCTCGTTTGGCATTCGCCAGAGAACACCAGAATTGGCAGGTCCGGCATTGGCACTCCACTCTCTTCACAGATGAGAGCAGATTCACACTGAGCATACATGACAGACGTGAAAGAGTCTGGAGATGCCGTGGTGAACGTTATGCTGCCTGCAACATCATCCAGCATGACCGGTTTGGCAGTGGGACAGCAATGGTCTGGGGAGGCACATCCTTGGAGGGTCACACAGACATCCACAGGCTAGCCAATGATACCCTGAACCTCTGGAACGTTATGTATTGGTGCATTCGATGCCGCAAAGTAGCGCTACAGACTGTCCAGGAGCTCACTGATGCCCTGATCCAGGTCTGGGAGGAGATCCCCCAGGACACCATGCGCCGTCTCATCAGGAGTATGCCAAGACATTGTCGGGAGTGCATACAGGCACATGGGGGCCATACACATCACATGAGTTGCCGTAATGAAATTCACAGAAGTTCGAAAAGCCTGTGATTTCAATTGTTTACATTGATTTTTGGTGTGAGTTTGAATCCAGCCCTCAGTCGGTTGGTGATTTTGGTTTCCACTGACCATTTTGTTGTCAATGAATTACTTAATGTACAGTAAAGATTTTGATCTTTAATATATTTTGTTCATTGAGACCCAATGTGTGATTTAAGTGTTCCCTTAATTTTTTTGAGCAGTGTACTTGGTGTGTAGTTATTCTATAGATGAGATACAACACGTTTAATGATACAAAACCTTGAACTTTTCAGATGGCTGTTCTATTGACTATTTAATTTCCACATAACTCAATAATTACCATTTATCATTTTGTCAGGGGTGTTCATGCAAAATTTGATAAGAGATGCAATCATCATTCTTAATTCAGAATTCAGCAGATATCTCATTGATCGACATGCATTGCTGTTTTAGCGTAGCTGATAATTGCATTGTGTATCATGATTTGATGGTGATATTTTCCAGATATTTCGTACACATCCCCAATGCATTACATCTTCCTTGGTGGTTGTAACAGTCATTGATTTTTCATTAAACTGGAGGACAAGAACTACCTCTTGTCTTCCCAACAATATACATCATGCCACCCTCTCCCATTCCACAAAGAAGCGCACCTCCCTCCCCTCAAACCTAACTAAGCTTGTGTCTTCATGACAAATGGTATGAAGAACTACAGCTGATGGAAAAAGTGGGAGGTGTTTGGTTCTGTGGAGGGGCTTACTGTAGCACTACAGGCCCCACCCACAAACCAGCAGAAGGTCACTGATTGGACACCTCTCATGACATGGTTGATAATGGACAGCGCAACAGCATGCTGGGGTTGAACCACCCTCTTCCCTAATTTCGACCACACCTCAAACACGACACCATGACTATGGATAGAACACGTTTGGATAACATTTAGTCAATGCACCTTTTTAGGTTCAAGATGTCGAAGTTAAGAGGAGTGGTCGAATTCATTGTGACCTTTGGACCAATCAATCTGCATTCTGATGATGAGGTCAGCTATGAACCTAGCTAATAACCTCAGAAAATGAAAATATTGGTCAGTAAGGTTACAGGGACAGGGAGGGGATTGTTCAATGAGTTTGGCTTGATGGCACAGATCAGCGAGGCTCAGTTTGGCACAGATCAAAGTCCATGGGCATGAATCAGCCCTGCAGCGAATGGAGATTGTTGATTGGATGGCTGACCAGCTGTTGGGCAGTTTAGTTCTTACCACAACGGAAATCCGGACGCGTTTGGGCGGCCTCCTGAGGTCAGGAGTCGCAGGGCTCGATGCAGTGCCCCCTATGTCGATGTTGACATTGTTTTTCTTCCAGTGGCCAAAGACAAGAAGAACGTTAGCACAACGCTGGGCAAACGGTTATGCCAGCACTCTCAGAAGTCTTGCCCAACCCAGGGAAGGGAGGGGGTAGGGACATGAGTCGGACGTGTCACTCAGAGAAACTGGGGAGAGGACAGAGACTCTAGGCTTGGACGAGAGAATCGGAAGAGTGCGCGTGGGAGGTGTGTGTGTGTGGGGGGGGGGGTTTGAAACGGGTGTCTCACCTCCAGGCCTTCTGTCTCAGGGTTGGCACAGAAAAGGTGCTTTAAGGTGCTGCCAGAGTGGTCCTGTGGACCTGAGAAAGGGAGGGAGAGATCATTAAACCAGCTCATAGTCAACCAAAAAAGTACTTCAAATTAATCTGATTTCATTACATTAAAGACAATAGCTTGTAACGTCAGTCCAGTGAGGGTGAAAATGATATGATTATCTTTTTTGAGAAAAGCCATTTTAAAATGCGTGACAAACCGTATTCTCAGTTTATGTAGCTATGATGGTATTGTAACTGTTTGATGTAACTGATTTGATCATATTATACGAACTACTGTTCATATATTATACAAACTACCGTCCTTTTAGCCAATGAGGTCTGCGTAATGTATGTTGCCAACCACAAAACTGCATTTTAAGGGCAATTCAGAGTTACCTCAGTGATTGTTTTAATAAAAAGGTTTTATTTAACTTAAAATTACTTTTTATTTAAAAAAGACTGGGAACTAAAGTCAGCCAGGGAGTTAGTGTGTGTGTGTCTTACTTGTGGGTATGGGGATTTCAGCAGGACGGTCCACCACAGAGGGTCTCTTCAGGGCTGGCTTCAGTGGCTTCAAGGAGGGAGTGTGGATGGGACTGAATGTAGACTCCTCTGTGGAGATCTACACACACACACAGACACACACGTTACTATTATTCTCTAAAGTACATATAATCATACAGTACCTACATCCTCACAGACCCTGTACACGTTCCCCACAGTACTCTGGTCTAACATGGTGACATAGTGCCACTGAGTTACTCTTGCCAAGTACCTAGATGAACCCAAACCAACTCTACACACATACCAAAAATAACCAAGTACCTAGATGAACCCAAACCAACTCTACACACATACCAAAAATAACCAAGCACCTAGATGAACACAAACCAAGTCTACACACATACCAAAAATAACCAGGTGCCTAGATTAACACAAACCAAGTCTACACACATACCAAAAATAAACAAGTACCTAGATGATCCCAAACCAAGTCAACACACATACCAACAATAACCCAAAACAACTTCCAACAGGTATCCAAAATAACCCCAAAATACCCCCAATAACCCCCAAAATGGGTACAGAAAGGAAATCCTACTGCAAAAGTACACAAAAGTATTGTGAACAGCTACTCATTAAAAACCTAAACAGGTACCAAAAACTCTTACACCAGGACTGAGGGCAGCCAGGAGGGCTCAACAAGTGTAGTGTTAAACTGAAATGTGTCGCGAACAACCAAGCAAAGGAATGCTTCAGATTGAGTGGTCAGGGAACAGGGAGAGTCCAGGTAACCTGGCTGGCCAGGGAATATAAGTCCTGGAAGTCTAGCAAGGGGTGTGGTCCATTAACCACTATTGAAGCTCCAGTGTTGAGCTGCTGTTTAATATGGTCTTGAATCATTTGATCCAGAGGACAGCAGACAACTATCTGCAGATGATCTGGTTCTGTTGAGTAAGCCAGTAAACGATACTTCAAGAAAAAAAATACAATTGAGATATGGTTTTGCCAACTAACTGGGGAGAGCATTTAGACAAATACCACTGATTCCTGATTGACAAAGGTGGGAATGACACAGGCAACCCTGGAAACTTTCCTGAAAAAAATCTCAGAATGCAAGTGAAACTATAGGTAGGCAATGTTAAAATGGGTTGGCGGCTCTGGAGCCTTCTCTGAACATCCTGTTAAACCCCCCCACTGTCCCGAGACTAATCCACAGGGTGGATCACAACAGCCGGAGAAGAAAACACACGTATACACACACATCACACAACTTAATTGAATCACACCGACACATAACCATACACTTCTACATGCTTCCACACTTTCATATATTGACTATTTCCCTCTAGTGTTGCCTCAGGTGTTTTCCAGTGCCGGTGTGGTCAAGCAGTGAAAAGAAATACTAATTCCTGCCAACCTCAGCTGAAGGATGACTTTTAGCCAGATAGGTCAAAATGTGACAACACTTTTTGACCCACGTGTTTATTAAAGCTGATATATTGATGGAAATGCAACACACATGGCAACTAAATAAAAAGAAAGAGAAAGCTGTACCCCTACTGTAGCAAGATGAAGAAAAAATTTATGTTGGATTAGATAATAATGTGAACTAACTCAGTGGGGTTACACTAGGCCCTACATCAGTCTGTGAACTAACTCCGTGGAGTTACAGTAGGTCCTACATCAGTCTGTGAAGTAGTTATATAGCTGTAAAACAAACTGCATTTTGAACATAGGAGTAAAATATACAGTACCCTTTTAAATTAGTAAAGATTGCATTTCCAGCTCAAGTCTGTGTAAATCAGGTCGCTATGGCAATGTGCAAGGGGTGCTGTGAGACTGCAAGCAGGGAGTCACAGTAAGAGAGGACTGTTTCAGGATAGACAGAGAAAAAGGATACTAATTGCAACGCGCACTGTGTACTTTGAGAGAACTAAATATGTAGTTTTAATGTATTTTAATATCCAGTACTGTAGAAAGGTCTTAGGCCACTTTGAAAAATTAAATTAAACCCATTTATCTAACAAGTAAGTGAAAAAAAGGGAATGTTTCTAAAACAAGGCAGTATTTTCAATAGCCACCCTGAGGCTGAAGCAAATTGCTTTGGAAGACTGTTCTCATTTTTTTTTTTTTTAAATGTCATGCTTCCATGATGACTTCCAGGACTATGTGAATGGCAAATGCTTCCATGATGACTTCCAGGACTATATGAATGGCAAATGCTTCCATGATGACTTCCAGGACTATATGAATGGCAAACGCTTCCATGATGACTTCCAGGACTATATGAATGGCAAATGCTTCCAAGCTTCTTGCAGGATTAGCGGTAACTCTTCTAAAGTCTTTGGCGGCTGGTTTCTGTTTGTACTTTAGTAGTCCTTGAGGTAAAGGCTCTGAGGATTTTACTGATCGTTTGTATCAATCAGTAACTTTTCCAAAGATACATGATGATGAAAATCCATTTATATTTCTCAGCATTCATCATTTTTAATGATTTTGTCCAATTCCCCTATATCTCTGGCTAAAATACACCCCCAGACCACAAACAGAACTGCCACTTTGCTTCAACGAAGGCCGCAGGCTGGCATCAATGTACTTCTTGAATCTTGCTTTATGGTCTTTTGCATTCAAGCATCTCTTCTGCTTAGCGTCATTCCATAACGATAATTTCTTACAACCTCAGCCTAAAAGGCCATTTCTGGAAACACGTATCACTATGGAAGTGTGTTCTTTGGTGCAAGATGACTATGCCAAACCTCGAGAAAGCATTTCACTGGATTTCCTTCTGTCCCTCAAGAAAGTGACACTTGACATGTATATATCTAACGAAGAAATAAAGGTGAGTGTTTCTGAGTCAATTATTCTTTTATTCTGAGCTCAGGGGGAGAAACATTGTTACACAGCGTAATGAAATCTCATATGGCAGATGTAGATATACTCATTAAGTTTGTGTAATTGGCAGAAAACATAACATCTGTCCCTAAAAATGTAAAACGTTCCAACCAAGAGAAATGGAACGCACTTTACATTTGATATAAAATTCACCTGTCACCACTTGTACATTCATGTACAGGCCATGAGAATAACAGGAAACATTTGTTTCACATTTTTCTACACATAAGAAATAATTACATACGTTTCTTTTCTCCAGCTGCCGACTTACCATTAAAGGGCAGTTTAACAAAAACATGTTTTCAGCATAATATTCCATATATTTCCATCACACCTTTAAGTACTGTAGGCTACTGCATATCAGATGCAGTCAGCTTTTGGGGTGTTTCCACTGCATTTTCTGCCTTCAACCCAGTTGTTTCTTTATTAAATTTTTTCTAGCCATTGACTTTTTGTCTCTTATCACGATTTGTGTTGTAAAATAACAGATTTTCATTTTTATTTACTAAATCTCCATCATGGCCCTGATTTTTGACATGTATTTGACATGTTGTAGAGTGTGACTACAATTCACTCCCTTGGACTGGGTCACATTTCAGGCTGTTACAGAGTGGTATTGATCGGCAGAAAATATTCAAATGGCAACATGATAATAAAACTCTACACTTTGACCAACGAAAACAAAATCTGCAACTTAATTGAAGTATTGCATAATTATTGTTTAGGCAAGCCTAAGTAAGTAGAGTACAACATGGCTTAACAAATGACATAAGTAAGGCCCACAAGGGCCCAGTAACCCACACATGCAATGTTCCTGAGCAAAGTACTGAATTTCAAACAGATTGAACCAGCAAACTTTTCTGAAAGTCTGATAAAAATGTATATGCAGAACAAGAAAAATTCGGAACACATGCAATACATCCAGTGTGGGAGAAAAATAACATGTCAAAGGAATAAGCTTTTGTTGCCTAAATCCAAAGCCTTATGTCTCAAATTACTGAGAGAGACTAGAGAGCGAGAGAGAGCGAGAGAGGGGGGATAGAGAGCAAGCATTGAAGGAGGAGAGAGAAATGAGAGAGAGGAGAGCGAGCGTTGAGAGCTACATACATTAGGGTTACGGATAACTGCATATCCAAACCCTGGCGTCTTGGAGTGAAAACAGTAACAGTGAAAACCTTTCCCCCCTTTCTGCCACGCACCTCCTCCAACCTTTCACTCTTCTGTCCCCAATCCTTCTCATCCCTGCCACCACCTCCACCTCTTCTCCCCTCAATAGGCCCCCAACATGCTTGCTGTGAATGGCTGACTAGCACCCCTTTAGCATATGGTGGGGGATGGAGGTGGCGCACGGAGGAGAGACCAGATCAGTATTCTGAACACAACAATGCTAGCCCTCAGAACTAAGTCAGACATTGGCAGACAGAAAAATCTAATCACAGAGCTCTGGACCAGTGTTGAAACACACAACCCCAACCACAAGTGCGTGCATGCACCCGCACACAGGCCCGCACACACACGCACGCACGCACGCACACGCACACCCCCCTCTCTCTCTCACTCTCCGTTTCTCCTGCTCTCTTATTGATGGGAAACTAAAGGGTTGTTAAACCCTTTGTAAGTAAATGGAGCCTTTGAAGCATTCTTAGTACTGTATTATTCCCTATGAAGATACCTTCCCATCAGGTTCAGCTGTGTGCCTTGGTAGAGGAAGTGCCTTCCCATAATCCTTCACGGTCTTCAACACCGCTGTGTCACAGACGTATGTACAGTGCTGTCAGGATAACAAGTAAATCTGAATAGTTTACTTTTTTCTTTTTACTTATTTGGGGCGTTCATATTTGAATTTCAACACCACTGACTTATAGTAGAGCAGTGTTCTTTACCAATGTTCAGACGGGAACCACTTTGGTCGATTAGGCGTCATTGTGAAAACAACCACAAGACAAACTAACGCAACCCTTAATGCAATGGGGGAGCCAAGTGAAGGGCCACAACGAAGGCCACCAGTGGCACGCAGGCCTTGCAATGAAGAACACAGCCTACAGAGGGTCCAGCCAGCGTAACATAAAGACAAGAGATGTGCCATGGTCTTCTTTGCCATACACATGCATGGTAACACAATATGGCAAAATCAAAAGAGCTCTGAAAGGCCCTCAGAAGAAAGATTGTTGATGCCCAAGAGTCTAAAAGGGGTCTCAGACCCATTTCTAAACAATTCAAAGTCAATAATTCCACTGTACGACAAATAATTAACATATGGAGACATTTCCAAACCATTGATGACCAACCGTTATCTATCTTTTTCTGGCTACCCAGAGATATTATAGAGATTACTAACAAGGGTACTGTTCTGTAAACATACAGATTGACTGATAAGGTATGTCCCGGTGCAGAATGGTGTCTTATAACTCAGCAAACTAGGTTTTGACTGAACAAACAGAAAAGATAGACTGCAGTTCTCAACAGATTCCCAGAAAATTCAGCCCAACAGCCGACTAAAAAACACAAAATGAGCACCTAAAACTTCAAAGTAAAACGAACGCATTAACAGGCATCTTTTGCAAAAATCTATGTCAAAGGTACAAGTCAACTGTCAGAAAGAGGCAAACTTTGACTACATGGGAGGTATGGAAGGAAGAAGCCTCCACTCTAAACAAGAAACCAGGCAAGCCTAGTTCAGCTGGCCCGCAATAAAAAGTGTTAATCGTTACTGGCCTCCCGAGATTCAAACCCGGGTCGCCCACATGAAAGGCTGTGTCTTTAACCACTATGCCACAGAGCTACACATTTGCTGGGTGTCGGTATAACCTCTTGACATTATATAATTTTGTCACGCATTAACATCACACCAAGTTTGAATATTTCGTTAGACACTATTAACCATTGTGTTAAACTGACTAACGTTTCTTATTAAATTTACCTCCACCACAAATAGCATCTATGAACTGGATGGCATTTGCCACTGGCTGTTTTAACAGCTAATTAACCATTCATGAATGACATTGATACAATAACTACTGTATCAATATAGGTGACGATAACAGACTTTTTCGTCAAGTGAAAAGACAAGAGAACCGTGTAGTCAGCAAGGTTTTTGTCCATCCTGAACAAATCCTAAAACAATTTGAAAATCCACCAGAAATAGTCGCAATATAACAGCAAACAGTTATTTTAGGCTTCCTATAACATAGCTACTGAAGGTTGTTGCCAGATAAGTTTTTGTCTATCCTGAACAAATCCTAATATCCACCAGAACTGTTTTATTTTGGGCTTCCTATTACGTAGCTACTGAAGGTTGTAGCTAGCGAAGCTTTTGTCGAACGGGAGTCGAACGCGGGACCTGTTGCTCTGTAATCCATGTCTCTAACCACTACGCTATTTAACAAGGGGTAGTCATTCTGTCACTCACTCAGTCAGTCAGAGACATTCGCTCTTCTAGGCCGGCTCCGCTTACGCGGTCCGGCAAAAACTATTACATAAATGCATGATAGATGTTTCCACCTGGTTGAAAAACAAGACTATTGGAACAAAGTTAAAAAAAGAAGATTTTGCTGCAATGCCAGATGTCATGTAAAAGACCACCTTTTACATGAAAACCCTCAAACCAATAGTAAAGCATGGTGATGAGGGCGTTATGGTGTGGGGCCACATTGCTGGCTTGGGGCCTGGTCAGCTTGAAATCATTCAGTCAACCAAGTGATTGAGGCCAGCAGATAAAAAGCTGAAACAATACTTAATCTTACAACAGCAAAATTACAATAAACACTTGATGCATATTTTACATGGGACTTCTCAAAGAGTAGAATTGAGCAGTATGGAATGGCAAAGCCAATGCCTAAAGATATGATGTGGGGGACTGTACATGCAAGAAAGTTCTCAAACGTCACAACTGAAGCAGTTCTGTGAGAAAGAGTTTGCAATCCTCACAATCACGGAGAATGATAGAGTTGCAAGAAGTGCTTACATAAATTAATTTCTGGAAAGGGAGCGATACTGTATTTTCTCCCATTTCTGGGATTTTTTGTAGAACGTTTGCAAATGTGCATTTTCAGCATGACATCTGTCAATAGCAGAAAAATGAGTATCCTGGCTAAGCGAAGAGTGTGATAACAAGCAGAGCTGCTTGGTTTGATATATATTGGATGTCATCTCTCAATCTTCGACTCTTGTAAAACAACATAAAAGTTTTAGTGGTGTTCTTACTTCCCCACGGCACAGTACTTGTACTTTGACCCTACTGACCTGAAAGCGAACCTCCTGGTTGACTTTGGTGGATCCATCCTCACTGCTCAGGTGTGACACCACAGACTGGCGTTTCTTCTCAGCTGCTGCCCGCTCCCTGAGGTATTCCAGCCTCCGGGGTCGCCCTAACTGCTGGGAGAGAAGAGCCTGGAGCTGGGCACGCTCAATAGAACCCAGCAGGATCATTGACTCTGCGAGGGGTTTGGATGTAGGGGAGTGGGGCAGAGAGAAAAAGAGAGATGAGATGAATGAGCAAGGAAGAACGGAGTGAAAGGATAAAACAGGACACAGACAATGAAACAAGGGACAAGAGTGGGAGACAGGTGAGATTAAAGGAGGGGCGTTGGAAAAGAGTCAAACTTTTAGAAAGGTAGTTAATGTGCAGACTGCAGCATAATCCTAACCCTAACGCCTTATTCAAAACCAGACAGAATTCCTTTGACTGTGTGTCCTTTCTGTGCAATCTCATTTTGTTACAGGCTGGACAAGCGTATAGTTTGAAAATAACATTTATTTTGGGAGATTTCAAAATGTAACATTTTCACTTAAGACAAGATAAAAAAAATTTCTTTTTTTTCATTTTCATAACTTTGGACCACTCAGCAGCAGTCCAGTCCTTTTTGTCTTTAGCCCAGGCGAGACGCTTCTGACACTGTGTCTTGTTCAAGAGTGGCTTGACACAAGGAATCCGACAGCTGAAACTCATGTCTTGCATACGTCTGTGTGTGGTGGTTCTTGAAGCACTGACTCCAGCTGCAGTCCACTCTTTGTGAATCTCCCCCACATTTTTGAATGAGTTTTGTTTCACAATCCTCTCCAGGGTGCGGTTATCCCTATTGCTTGTACACTTTTTTCTACCACATCTTTTCCTTCCCTTCGCCTCTCTATTAATGTGCTTGGAC
>JACXGI010017952.1:0-13826 GCA_016801175.1 Esox masquinongy
AATGATCCTACAACACAATGATCCTACAACACAATGATCCTACAACATAATGATCCTACAACACAATGATCCTACAACACGATGATCCTACAACATAATGATCCTACAACATAATGACAGCATGTGATTCCTTAGTATTCTAATACAGTGGAGAGAACATTCTCTCCTCCCCTCTTCCCTTTTCTCTCCTCCCCTCTTCCCACTCCTCTTCTCTCCGCCCCTCTTTCCTCATCTTTCCTTCCCTCTTCCCTCTCTTCTCTGCTTCCCTCTTCCTGCTTCTCTCCTCCCCTCTCCTCCCCTCTTCCCTCTCCTCTCCTACCCTTTTCCCTCTCCTCCCTTCCTCAGATCCCTCCCATTAAGTCTTTGCAGTTCTTATCCCTGTCCTCCATTTTTATACTGTCTCTGTATAATGGCCATTAAGAGGGAGCCACAATTTGGCTATTAAAAGGACAGGACAGGTGAAAAGAAACATCAATGTAACCGTGTCCTAAATACCTCAGTACAGTACCTCTTGCTCTACATAGCAGTATATGGTACTACTATATAAAAACGCGCACCAAGTGTGGAACAGGATGCCCTTTGGGAGTCTGTCTGAGTGTGCATAAATCACATCAACCTCTGAGAGTCTGTCTGGCAGGCAGGTGGAGACTTGTCCTGGAGAGTGGAGTGAGGCGGTCTTTTCAGTAATAAGACACGATGTACAGAGCAGGCAATCTCCTCTCTGTCTCTCCCGCTCTCCCTCTCTCCTCAATATTTCTTTGTATTTCCTCTCCTTCTCTCTGCCTTCTCTTTATCTGTCTGCCCCACTCTGCTCTCACCTCCCTCTCTCCTCTCAATTTAAAGGGGCTTTATTGGCACAGGAAACAATAATTTACATTATTAAGAAAAAAATAGTCATCCAGAAATTATTTGATTAAAAAACATGTGTTCAACAATCAATTGCCCCTCTTGAAAATCCAATGAAAAAAATCTTATTGATTTATATTCCAAATAACACTTCAGATTTAAAGTTAATCTGAGTCTTTGGGAACTCTTAAATTCATGACATCCTGTTTCACTGGGGTATACATATGAGGTGACACACAGGCTAAACTCCTTTGAGGTTGTTGAATATTGCAACGATTTTTGGCGCTCGTCCTACCTCCAATCGCAAACTCCCCTCATATTGTGTTTTGATGACCACATACAGCTAGCGTCTAATGCTTACCCTTTCGTCAAATTGAATCACTAATCACTAGATTCCAGCTTGGTGGCAATCCGAAAACAGGGGAAGAAATATCTAGTAAAAGTCAACGAGAGCAACTACAATACAGTATTTCTTGTGAATGCGTGAAACATCTAAAATGTTCCTGCTTAAAAGTAACCAGTGTGACAATCGCAAAATGAGACCGGGTGCTAATTGAGCATCAATCAAGGTTCAAGCATCAAGGTTGTCGACCATCTCAAATCAGCCAATGGCTTTAAAAATACAACTGCATGCCTGAAAATACCCATCTCCACTATTAGGGAATTAACAAAATCTTTTTAATTTAAAACAACTGGAGGTGTGATGAATGTGCCTACACACACAGTAACAAGGATGGTCCCAAAAATATCTATAAGGTTCACAGCTGGAGCATAACAGAACTTGGTAATATCTTAGGGTCACCAAGTCTCCAAAACTAAGATCAGACACCACCTCCATGACAACCCGTTTTTTGAAGGGTTGCCAGAACAAAGCCTCTGATGTCACCAAACCACAAACATAAACAACAAAGAGTAAAAATGCCTTTAGTGGTTATATAGTATAGACTCTGATGAGAAGGGATTTAGAGGTTATGTAGTATATACTCTGACGAGAAGGCATTTAGAGGTTATATAGTATAGACTCTGATGAGAAAGGATTTAGAGGTTATATAGGATAGACTCTGATGAGAAAGGATTTAGAGGTTATATAGGATAGACTCTGATGAGAAGGGATTTAGAGGTCAAATAGTATAGACTCTGATGAGAAGGGACTTAGAGGTTATATAGTATAGACTCTGATGAGAAGGGATTTAGAGGTTATATAGTAAATACTCTGATGAGAAAATATTTGGAGGTAATATCATATACTCTGATAATCTGACAATTAGAGATTTTATTAGATACTCTGATAATCAGACATTTAAGGGGGGTATAGTGACCTTTAGGGGTTATAGTGTAATCAGTTTCGCTCCAGCCCATAGACACACAATCTGCGTCCCCAAATGAATCCTATTATCTACATAAACCACTAATTTTCACCAGATTTTGTGACACAGTCTAATTAAGGGACACCAATCCTTTATCCACGGAGGGCCTTTGTTATTGGTCCTGGAGAGAATTAAGGGTTAATGTCCCTATTAAACACCCATAACATACCTATGGCTAGTTTCATTACTGTGGTAATGCCTGAGATCGTAAAATGCTTAATTTAGCAATGTAGTGAAAGCGGCGTCTTTATTCTCACCTGTTGAACCACTGTGAGGAGCATGAATAAGGATGCTTTAGAGGACCAGGAAGTCCAGATGCCAAACTTTGTTGAATGCTGCTCATAGAAATGTAACAAATAGAGACAAAATGATTCCTTATTGAACATGTCAGAGAAGCATGTTAGTTTGCTTGTACTATTTTTAAAGGATAGTTTGTAACAGCTTCCTGCTAAAGGGAACCCAGGTCAACAGTCAGCTTTTATTTTAAACATCTGCATTTTTCTCTAGAAGCCCCTTAAAAAGCCTTGAAAAAAGCCTTGAAATTATGTCTGTATTGTAAGATCTATGTCACCTTCCTAGTTATGCCTCTATTTCAAAGCTGTTGCAATTAGCCAGGACAAACAGAAATTGCAAATGGATATTTCATGTTCATTAAAGATTATAGAATGGTGATATACATTAGTGACGTTTATCAGGATAAAAGAATGGGGATACACATATGTAATGTTTAATCCAGATCATAGAATGGTAATATACACTGATGGGCCAAAATATTATGACCACTCACAGGTGAGGCGAATAACGTTGATCATGTCCTAACAAGGGCACATGTCAAGGTCTTTGTAGAATAGATGGTAAGCAGTTCCCTGTGGCCGGTTTCTCATAACCACAAACCGGCCACAGGGTGTTGGGCACCCCAGGCTCATCAATGCGCGAGGGCAACGAAGGCCTATCCCGTCTGGTCCGAACAGAAGGACTTCTGTAGCACAAGTCACAGAAAACCTTAATGATGATTACTTGAGGAATGTGTAACAACACAATATACATCGCATCCTGCTGCGTATGGGGCTGCGTAGCCGCAGATCGGTCAAAGTGCCCATGATGACCCCTGTCCACAATTTAAAGCACCAACAATGGGCACACGAGTGTCAGAACTGGACACTGGAGTTGTGGAAGAAGGTCACCTGGTCCAGTGAGACCTGTTTACTTTTACATCATGTGGACGGCCGTGTACGCGTGCGCTGTTTACCTGGGGAAGAAATGTTCTGCTGGGAAACCCTGGGTCTGGGCAATCATCCGGACGTCATTTTGACACGTGCCACTTACTAAAACATCATTACAGACCAGGTACACTCCTTCATGGCAGTGGTGTTCCCTGATGGCAGTGGCCTCTTTCAGCAGGATTATGTGCCCTGCCATTCCAGATAATCGTCTTTCCGTAACAACCTGCAATTCGATAGTATGAATCTGCTGCCAGAAATAAAAAGCCTAAAAGTGTTCCATAACAATTATTCTGCCTCCCTGTTGGGGAACCCTTTTTTAAGGTAGAATGTAGGTTTGAGGTAGAATCTTGAAACTCAAAATTGTTCAACATAAAACCCAAATTAATTTTAAGTTAATGACAACAATGGTCTTATAAAATCCACCACACTAACTCTGTGAACCAGTTTCTAGTGTTGGTCAGTTAATCTCTGCAGAAGCGATGGTTAGAAGAGCACAGGAAAATCTGGACCTTCAGTTAACCACACCTGCCTGCATGGGAGGGTAGTTGAATTAACTGCTAAGGGCCTGGTTATTCTTTCACTTACTTTGGCTGTTACCGTGGGGATGCTTTGTCAGCTTGTAATGGAGTAACTGTTATCGTGGTGCTGTCAAATGGGCCATTCCACAAAAAGACTGCCTTTGGATTGTCTTTGATATTTCAAGTAGAAATTGTGCACTAATATTGCATTTTATAGCCAGTTATACATTAAGTGCCCTGTAAATCCCCTGGAGTGTGTGGAATGAATGAAAGGCTAGTGATGAAATTCTACACTTTGGGACAGACCGGTGTCTGCGCAGGGCGTCCGGCATCACCAGGGACGCTTCACATCCAGGCCACAAACCGTTCCGTCGGTACAGGTCTCTCCGTTCTCACACCAGCAGGCTCAGGTACAGTTTCTTTCCATCTACTGTAACCCTGCTGAACTCTGTGACCCATCACTAACAATACCCACCCTTTGTACTACTGGATACTCTCACTGCCTTAAGTCTGATAAGGACGTTTTCTGTTGTCTACAGGTATGTGTCATTGCTACTATTCCTGTATTTCATTTGCACATGCCGTCTTGCACCTTAGAATTTACTTCATTGCACATTTAGAACTGCAACTGTACTTGCATTTTCAATTGTTATATACACGTCTACCTCATTGCTGCTATCCCTGCATTTCAGTTGCACGAGCTACCCTACTCCTTCAATTTGCCTTGATTGCATATTCAGAATGCCATTCAGAATTGCCACTTGTACCCACACAACTATTTATCCCACTTGTAACATACATTATACTTAATACTTGTAAATTTTTTTACCTCTTTGGGGACCAACAAAACTAAACATAGAGATGCCTAGAAGGCTTCCCTGAGGTTAGGCCCTGACACTAAGATGAATGAATCAGTCAATGTGCATGCAAAAGAGCTTATAAAATATCCAAAATATCAACCTGAAGCAGAGCATGTTGGGAATTCTATTTTATTTTAAACTTAAACTAAATCGAGTAAAAGTCAGTATCAATTAAACATGTAAAGAAGTCATTAGGTTAGTTAAGTCTTGGTTAACAATTAGTTTTTTTTTAGAATGTTTTCTTTGAACCTCAATTAACTGTTAGATTTCTAACATGTTGAGTGTAAGATCAAGCAGATAAACAACAATGACATTTTTACATGATCTTTTCTGTTCATCTTTGCCAAGGGTGCGAGAAAGTCGGACATTCAACTCACCAACCCAAAATACTCAATGTGCACCTCCCTCTGTTATTCTTTCCCCAGACACTGCCATAATGCAATGTGCACCTCCTTCTGTTATTCCTCCCCCATGCCACTTCCTGGATTAAAACCCTGTTCTCAATAGCCCAATCCCAATGTCCACACTCACAGACTCACAGACTTTGAAGTGTGTTCTCACTAAGCCTGTGAGGGCTTAGAGCTGTCCCACTGTCAAATCGTCAAGTGCGCGAGGGCTCTCTCGCAGACATTTTGAGCCCTTTATGCCCTTTTTGGACGTCTGCATTTCTGCAGACTTTGCCTGAGGGAATTGCCCACAGTTCATAGCGTTGTGACATGAAACATGGAGGTTGTTACGCATGCAGGTACCCTGAAAGCGCGTTTGTGTTTTGTCCCCTCCTGACATCGCCACAGGTGTCCCTTATGTTCCTGATTGTGCTCGTTGGTGTTTCCCACCTGGCAGTCATGAGTGCAGCGCCTGACTGCTGAGGTGGACCAATCTGTGGACACCCATCCTAATTGCACCACCTGTTCCTTTTATCCTTTACCCAATCATATCACACATCCCCTGGTTTAAAAACCCAGTCAGTTGGTTCTCCCAGAGAGACTCTTATCCTTTACCCCACATGGACATAGACACTCTTGAGATACATACCCTTTTTGATAGACAGACACTTTGTTCATTCATACATCACTTAGTTTAACACATACATCTCACTTTGTCCTGTTTCATGTGAGTATGTATTGCTGTGGTGTTTTGTTTGGTGTTGTCTAGTCAATTGTTTGCTGTGTGCTGGTTAGTCCTTGTTCAACGTGTGTTTTGTTTGTACAAACGCACATACAGGGTACCTGCATGCGTAACACTCCCACCCTTAAAAGAGCAAACCTACTATGGTTTGCGACACAAGACATGAAAAGTATACAGAACACTTTCAACGTGCAAAGGCATCCACACAGGATAGAAAAGAAATCATACATCTCTAAACATGAGACAATGCATCTGGTACAGGCAACACAAGAACTTGGTCACCCGGCCGCAGAGGATGAGAAACAGCATGTTTATCATAATGACGTTTCATACGTCTCTGCGAGGAAGACGGGGCTTCCTTTGCCAGCGCAGAGGCGCCATGTAGGCGCTCACGAAAGCAACTCACGCAGTCTAACACATTGTCCTTTGCTCACAATCCTTCTGATAACAACTGATCCTTAAGGACTTTCATAGGTCCTCTGACTGTGTGTCCAAACACTAGTTCAGCCGGGCTGAACCCTAGGGATTCCTGTACCGTCTCACGGACAGCAAACAAAACTAGAGGAACTCCGTCATCCCAATGCTTCTCGGATTCCAAACAATATTTACGGAGCATAGACTTCAGTGTCTGATGCCACTGTTCAACCACACCCTGAGACTCTGGGTGATATGCGCTTGACACATGATGCGTTATTCACAAGGTCTTTAATGTTTGAAAAGCTTAGAAAGGAAATTTGAACCTTGATCACTTTGTACCACCCAAATGTGAAAAGAATTTAATCAATGCTTTGCACACCACCGAAGCAGTAATCCTTCGCAGAGGAATGGCCTCTGGGTATCGTGTGGCCACACACATAATCGTCAACAGAAACTGGTTACCAGCTTTTGTTTTTGGTAATGATCCAACACAATCAACAACCACATGTTCGAAGGGTTCGCCTATGGCGGGTATAGGACAAAGAGGAGCGGGAGGAATAACCTGGTTTGGTTTTCCAGTTACCTGACAGGTGTGGCATGTCCGACAGTACTGAGCCACATCCTGTTTCAAACCGGGCCAAAAGAAATGTCGCAGCACCCGATCATAAGTCTTGGTGACCCCCAAATGACCGGACCACTGGTGATCATGAGCAAGGGATAAAACAGTTTGTCGAAAGGCTGTAGGAACCATTATTTGGTAAATAGCATTCCAATCTCCACTGGCGTCACCATGGGATGTCCATTTGCGCATGAGGAGATTATCATCAATGAAGTATGCCATGTTTTACTTCTTAAGCTCCTCCACTGAGACAACACTAGAAAAACATTTAGCAAGGCTTTTGTCTCCCTTTTGGTTAGCAAACAGCTGCTCCCGAGTTACTGGTAACTGTATTGCATCAGCAACACGGTCCACATTCTTCTTCCTGATCCTTGGCTGTTTTTCAGACCCCACCAGTTTACCAGAGGTAGCACACAAGCTATCCTCTTCGTCAAGCTCTCTAGACAGAATAGTGTTCGACAATTCTATCACATCACCCATTCGTCGTGCCTCAGCCAATGAGACGGCACAAGCGGGGAGCATGTGGATAACTCTGAGCCAGCTCCTCCGAAAGAGACTGGTCACTTTAATCCAACATCTCCAATATGGGTATTACCTTTCCACCGGCAATATCGTTGCCCATTACAAACGTCACCCCTTTTACTGGCAACATAGGACATACTCCAACTCTGAACAATCCACTGACTAGCTCAGAGTGTACGTTCACAAAGTGCAATGGCACTGGGACACTTCCCATTTCAATTCCCTAGGACTAACACACTGGACCCAGAGTATGTATTTTCGGAAAAGAGCAACACGTCAGATAGGATGAATGACTGCGCTGTACCAGTATCTCTAAGGAACCTAACTGGATGCTGAGACACATCGTTAACTGATAGGGAAACAAATCTCTCAAATATGAATGGTTCATAACTGCGATCTGAGACTCAGACCAACAAGCCACATTTACCATGAGGCACCTGTCGTTTCTCTGACCTAACAACAGTACGAATTAGCCCAACACCTGTTGGCGGCTTGGCGCGCAGAGGCGTCCCTTGTTTGCGTTTCAGGTCGTGGAACTCATTAACCATATGTCCTGGCTGATGACAATAAAAGCATTGACGTGCGTCTTTCGGTCGAGTTTGATGTACTGTTGATCGACTAGGGCTAGGAGCCGGTGGCTCCGCAGGTCTACTCTCCGTACGAGCCGAGAATACGCTCTTGTGCGTCAACACAAATTCGTCTGCCAATACAGAAGCTTCCGACAGGGAGTGCACTTTCTGTTCGTTTAGGTAAACAACAATGCGTTCAGGTAAGCAATTTTAAAATTCCTCCAACAAGAGTAACTCCCGAAGAGAATTAAAATCAGTCACCTTACAAGCAGTGAGCCATTTGTCAAACAGATTTCCCTTGTTTCTAGCAAACTCCATGTAAGTCTGGGTAGATTATTTTTATGGGACCTAAATCTCTGTCGATATGCCTCAGGAACAAGCTCATAATCACAAAGATTAGTTGCTTTGACCACGTCATAATTCAAACTGTCTTGAAGAGGTAGCGCTGACAAAACCTCTTGGGCTTCTCCTGTCAATTTACACTGGAGCAGTAAGCACCATACCTCTTCAGGCCATTTCAATGCCACCGCTATACGCTCAAACACACTAAAATAAGAGTCAACCTCTGACTCTCTGAACACTGGTACAAAGGCAATCTGTCTGCTAATATCAAAAGTAGTAGAAGACCCCGCTGGTGAGGATGGCTCACTATGCGGCACTGCACGAGCAGAGACTAACCTCGCTGTCTCTGCCTCCAGTTCCATCTTACGCAACTCTTGGTCAAGTTCCAGCTTACGCATCTCCAGTTCTTGATCAAGTCTACGTGTCTCCTGCTCTGCCTCAAGTTTGCGCGTCTCCTGTTCTAGCCTACGCGTCTCCTGTTCGGCCTCGAGTTTACGCATCTCCAACTGGAGGGTTTCTCGCCTGATCTGTGCTCTCTCTTCCGCCTCCACTTGGTGCCGTTCGAACGGACATCCCTTCTGGTGTCACTGTCTGACAGCGGGGAGAGTGGCTCAAATCGGGTAGCGTGGCTGGAGCCTTGGCCTCGTCCTCGTCCTCAGACATGGATAGGCATACAGGAGCAGCAGCCACATCCCGAACAGGAACAGCAGGCTCAGGCAGCGGCAACACAAGCCCCTACTCCTCCAACAAAACATCTAACACAAGTTTTATGACCTCCGCTTTAACTAAACTCTTCGGTATGGGTAAAGAAAAATGGTCAGCCAGAGCCTGTAGATCCACTCTACGGCATCTATTAAATTCCTCCCATGTGGGGTTAGCCAAAAAGGCATCTAACTCAAAAGTAGCCATTGTAAGCCAGCAACACGAGCCAACAAATACCGAACACTGCACCAGCCGATCACACAGTCACAGCTGCACAGTTCAACACTGAACTAGACACTTAAACCAAGGTGCATGAGTGGCATGGGTATCAATGAGAACCCGGACGAGCCCCCTTGTTATGTTACGAACCCTGTGGCTCTAGCAGTCTTGGGCGGATGGTACAGAAGACCCGTAACATAAAACTCATGTAAAGTGGTGTAGTGTACATGAACAGTGGGAACAAACGACACAGACAACCAAAGCTACCGTCAAACATAAAACGTTTATTATAAACACATGGTACAGGGGTTCGGGAAAAGGGGCTGAGCTGGACCCAAGAAATGAAATAATATAGTCCAAATACCCCTAAACTGAACTTGCCTGCCTCAAGAACCGCTTAGCTGACTACTAACCAACACAAAAATACAGTGGGTGGTCCGCTCAGTTCTAACTAGTGTTTTTAGACAAAGTTTTCCTACGGGTTGTGTATGCCCAAGGGCGACTTGACAAAAAAAACCTTTTCCCAGGGACACAGGGACAAACAAAAACACACAGGTTGAACAAGGACTAACCAGCACACAGCAAACAATTGACTAGACAACACCAAACAAAACACCACAGACATACTCACATGAAACAGGACAAAGTGAGATGTATGTGATAAACTAAGTGATGTATAAATGAACGAAGTGTCTGTCTATCAAAAGGGTATGTATCTCAAGAGTGTCTATGTCCGTGTGGGGTAAAGCAAAAGAGTCTCTTTGGGAGAACCAACTGACTGGGTTTTTAAACTAGGGATGTGTGATGTGATTGGGTAAAGGATAAAAGGAACAGGTGGTGCAATTAGGATGAGTATCCACTGATTGGTCCACCTCAGCAGTCAGGCGATGCACTCATGACTGCCAGGTGGGAAACACCAATGAGCACAATCAGGAACATAAGGGACACCTGGGGAAATGTCAGGAGGGGAAAAAGTACACAACAACACTAGGCCTACATTAACAAAGTTTTGAGATAGCACATAGAACACATAAAATCCAGAGATGGAGTCAAGACCACAACCCGGGAGACCCAGACCAAGACCAAGACCCAAACCTTGGAGACCCAGTGGGTCAAGAACATTACAAGACGAAGACCATTTTGAACACAAATGAACATTTCCCAAACATAAAACAATGAGACCCAAATGAATATAAGGAAATAAATTATTTTTTTTGTATGCCACAGCATAACATTGTTTTATAGAAGTAAACATACGTTACTAGATGAAATTACTTTACTGATTATAACAGACATTATTAGGTAGAAATTAGTTTACAAAGACTGAAATAAGAAAAATAGCTATGTGGTTGATGCATCCATGCATGTTCCATCCATACATAGCTTGTTTTCACATTGCTGTGCTTAGCTAGCTAGCGAACACGTTAGATAACTGGCTAGGTAGTTAACTAGATGGCTAACATTAACTTTGCTCAGTCAGGTTTGTTCTGGATACCCATAGTACTGACATCAATGGCTGTGGGTACTTGTCAAAACTGGAAACGGCATTTTCATGTAAAGTTTCTGGCCACAATGAAAAGTTTTGTGTCCATCATATCACAATGTTAATGTTGGCCAAATTAGCTAGTGTAGCTACCAAGCCTAGCTAACTAAGACTTTAGCTTGGTAATATGTGTGAATATAATATTACAGCAGCCTAGCTGTACTGTAATGAGTTATGTCAGAAGTATAACTGAACAAATCATGACCACTTAAGATAATGAGGTGCGTATTCGCTAGCTAGCTATGATTTACCCTGGAGACCAAGACCAAGACCGCAACACTGGAGACCGAGACGCAGACCAAGACCCAAACCCTGGAGACCCAGACCAAGACCCAAACCCTGGAGACCCAGACCGAGACCAAGACCGCAACACTGGAGGCTGAGACACAGACCAAGACCCAAACCCTGGAGACCCAGACCAAGACCCAAACCCTGGAGACCCAGACCAAGACCCAAACCCTGGAGACCCAGACTAAGACCCAAACCCTGGAGACCCAGACCGAGACCTAGACCGCAACACTGGAGGCCAAGACACAGACCAAGACCCAATCCCCTGGAGACCCAGACCAAGACCAAGACTGCAACACTGGAGACCGAGACGCAGACCAAGACCGAAACCCTGGAGACCCAGACCAAGACCCAAACCCTGGAGACCCAGACTGAGACCAAGACCCAAACCCTGGAGACCCAGACCAAGACCAAGACCGCAACACTGTAGACCAAAACGCAGACCAAGACCCAAACCCTGGAGACCCAGACCCAGACCAAGACCCAAACCCTGGAGACCCAGACCAAGACCAAGACCGCAACACTGGAGACCGAGACGCAGACCAAGACCCAAACCCTGGAGACCCAGACCAAGACCCAAACCCTGGAGACCCAGACCCAGACCATGTCTATGTGGTCTCCAGACCGACGCACCATCTCTGATGAAATTAGAGGAATGCTATCACCTTATTACACACATAGTTTATTAAACTATTTATTTTAGTTTTTTCTTAAAAATGCTGTTTTGACCAAAAATAGTACATTGATTATTGACAAATATAGATTATTATTGACAATTACCTCCCGTCCACTCTGTAGGGCAAGAACCTGCATGAAATATAAATCAGGCAGTCAATCTATTAAGTGCCTTGGCCGTGAAGAAAGTAAAAAACTTAAAATAAAAGTCCCACACCCACAATAGTATGCAACATGTTTCAGCGTTGTCAAGTTAACATGATAAAGTCACAAAGTGCTGTCCCATTACTATTTATAGCATTTAGAGCCCTTGCAGCCTCTTGCACTCAATCACTTACCAGGTGACATCAGTTTAATCCATTCCCCTGTTATAAGGTGATTTTCTTTCTAATTTAAGATGAAATTGTCAACCATGTTACGCTGGACTTTGTTACTTTATTAGTCATTTAAGTAGCCTGAAGTTGACATTTAGGCATGGCAGGCAAATATTTAACTTGTTTGAATTTTTTTTACAACTTTTATTCAACAAAATCTGTTCATGACAGCTGTTTTCGTACACCTGTCTGCTTTTCACAGACATCCCACTGACATTGAGTCTACCCACCTTTACTAAACAGTCTATATCCAGTGAAGTGTGTAAAAATGCAATTTATCAGTCTTAGAAATATGCTCTCCGCCATTAAAACCAATTTGAAAGTTAAAACATGCATTGTACTGTCTAAATGAATCCATGACCACATTCCTGTACTGTCCATATGAATCCATGACCACATACCTGTACTGTCTAAATGAATCAATGACCACATACCTGTACTGTCTAAATGAATCCATGACCACGTTCCTGTACTGTCCAAATGAATCCATGACCACATTCCTTTACTATCTAAATGAATCCATGACCACATTCCTGTACTGTCCAAATGAATCCATGACCACATACCTGTACTGTCTAAATGAATCCATGACCACGTTCCTGTACTGTCCAAATGAATCCATGACCACATTCCTTTACTATCTAAATGAATCCATGACCACATTCCTTTACTCTCTAAATGAATCCATGACCACATTCCTGTACTGTCTAAATGAATCCAAGACCACATTTCTGTACTGTCTAAATGAATCCATGACCACATTCCTGTACTGTCTAAATGAATCCATGACCACATTCCTGTACTGTCTAAATGAATCCATGACCACATTCCTGTACTATCTAAATGAATCCATGACCACATTCATGGAGTCATGTGCGTCTATGGCCCTGGAACTCTGACCTCCAGTATAAAGTTCGCTTATTTTCTCCAACCAGTTAAAAAAAAAATTAACAAGAGATAATTCAAACCTATTCTCCTCTCTATGTCCGTTCAAAGAACGTCCCAATTGGTCCTTTCTTCCAGTGAAATACTGAAAGGAGTCTTTCAGTATTTCCTGTCTCATGTAGCCACATGGGTTAGGGTTCCACATGGAGGTTCTAGACACTGGCCTGGACATGCTAGAGGGGGGGTCATGTGTCAAAAAAGGTTTAGGGTTCCACATGGAGGTTCTAGACACTGGCCGGGACATGCTAGAGGGGGAGTCGTGTGTCAAAAAGGTTTAGGGTTCCACATGGAGGTTCTAGACACTGACCGGGACATGCTAGAGAGGGAGTTGTGTGTCAAAAAGCAGTAGATTTGGAGCACAGACAACTTCTGACTGAAAACAAGGCATCAGGCACTGAACAGAAATGCATCCTCAGGTTCACATGCTGGTGAAGCCTCTGCTCTCCTCCTCTTTCAACCTCTCCTGGATGATTTCTATCAGATGGATGGAGCCCATCTGTTGATTGTCCTACTAGTTGCCAGAGGTCAAACTTGATGAGCTTTATGTCATGAAGCCAGTTCTTATCATGTTTTGAGCAGAAACTCATGTCCTATTGGTCAAAAGCATTTGTCATGAGGAAAGACCTGTCTGGAAATGATACATCACCTACCGAACAGAACTCACTACCA
>JACXGI010017953.1:0-13787 GCA_016801175.1 Esox masquinongy
CTCAGAGGGGTGACCAGTCCTCTTCTGGCTGTACCGGGTAAACATATTAAAAACATTATGAAATGAAAAATATGACAAAGGAGACCCCGAACTGTTGAGCAGTTGAAATCCTATATCAAGCAAGAATGGGGAAACATTTCACTTTTAAAACTACAGCAATTGGTCTCCTCAGTTCCCAAATGCTTACAGAGTATTTTTTAAAGAACAGGTGATGCAACACAGTGGTAAACATGCCCCTGTTCCAACTTTTTTTAAATGTGTTGCTGGCATCAAATTCAAAATGGGCATGTATTTCTCTCAAACCAATAACATTTCTCAACATTTTGTGTGTTGTCTTAAAATTTGCAATGTACAATGTATAATTTTCAGTTGAATACAAGGATAAATGATTTGCACATCATTGCATTCTGTTTTTATTTGCATTTTATGCCTGCCAACTTTTTCGCAAACAGGGTTGTACAGGGTAGTATCCTTACTGTGGTTTAAAACATAGGTGTCTCTCCATCTTCTCTATTTCTCTCTCTTTCTGTGTGGTAGTTCTCTCTTGCCTGCATGATCTCCCTCTCTTTTTCTTCTCTGGGATGGACTGGTGATAAATCTCCATTTTATTGCGGGAGAATTCCTCTCTCTCCACAGGGCTGACAGCTCCCCGCGTTCTCAGGGCCAGTCAGCCCTCCTCCCATTCCCAGAGCCTCGAATCCATCTGCTCCTCATTACTGAGCAATGGAGAGAGACCGTCACATATCACACCCAGAGTAGGAGAGAGGAGAGAGACCATCACATATCACACCCAGAGTAGGAGAGAGGATAGAGACCATCACATATCACACCCAGAGTAGGAGAGAGGGAGTAGAGACCATCACCTATCACACCCAGAGTAGGAGAGAGGAGAAACCATCACATATCACACCCAGAGTAGGAGAGAGTAGAGAGATCATCACATATCACACCCAGAGTAGGAGAGAGGCGAGACCATCACATACCACACCCAGAGTAGGAGAGAGAAGAGACCATCACATATCACATCCAGAGTAGGAGAGAGTTATAGGACTATGGTTATGAGGTCTGGGCTCCACTTACCAACAAAGAAGTCTTAGGACCCTGAGACGCCCAAATAAGGCAAGCAGATCACAATGAGGACTGTAACCACCAATATCCAATAACCATCAATATCCAGAAAAGAGCTGTTTAATTTCATAACAACTTAAAAGAAAGTTATTGTCAATCCTTTAATAACAAAGCCCTCATCTTCAGAGACCCAGCTGGTTTTGAGTCTCTGTGCATGAAACGAAACAGACTTCACAGAACCCCAGGACAGCAACGCAGACCCAACCAAATCATGACAAAAGAAACAGGAATAATTTTAAGAAACTAAAAACTGGAATGCATTCTTGTCCCGAACAGAAAGTGTAGCAGAATACCTGACACCAGTGACTGACCCAAAATTATTGAAAGACCTGTAAGTACAGACTCAGTGAGCGTGACATTGCTATGGAGAGGCCAGCATCAGAAGATCTGGCTCTGGAGAGAAGACTGACTATGTGTCCACAAAACAAGACTTCCTAATCACACTTCCTAATCTCCTGCCAAATGTATGATGTTTACATGTTGTTACATTCACGTGTCATTCAGCAGATGCTCTCATCCAGGTTGACATACCATAATGTGGGCATATATTTTCATGTTCTTTGTCCCACAGATCACACAGACACACAAACAATTTAAAACCGAATAAAACATCATTAAACTCCTGTATCTGTTACCTCGGCGTGCAACACCAAAATGCGTGACCTTGTTTTCTTGAGAAAGATGCACCCCATGGAGCACAAACATCACTGCAAACTTAAACAATATTTAGATATTTATTTATTTTAATAATCATACTTGAGCTATTAGCGTATAGCTACACAACAGTACAATATTATTAAAATTGAGTAATAAAGACAAAAATTAAACAATTATTAACTTCAGTAAATTATTTTCCCTTTTTCAAAATGATTCCCATGCCAATAAAGCTATTTGAATTGAGTTGTATTAAAACTGAAATAAATAAAATGAACATAAACAGAGAAGCAGAGAGAGAGGGAGGGGTTGAGTCAGAGGATGGGAGATCGGTCGCTGGGGCTGTTATCGGCGAGCAGATGTGAAGTGGGGACAAAACAAACAAGCAGGTAGAAGTAAATGGGGGTTTTTTTGGAGAAAATGAAAAATAGCACACCAGTAGATCTCATGCAAAAATGTACCGAAGAGAGAAGACAGATGAAAGAAGTGCTTGTGGGTAATGTGGGTTTTGTCCTTGACAGCCCTGACCAGCGCTGATGTCAGAGCAGTCTGAGTACTTCAGTGTAAACAGCAGTGGTGGACTCCGCCAAAAGAGATTATTTGCAGAGAGGGGCCAGCTTGTCCCAAAGCAGTTGTGTTTATGAAACACTCTTCTGACACCTGTTACAGAGTGAGGCCTGCCAGACACACACACACACACACACACACACACGCACGCACGCACGCACGCACACACACACATGCACACATGCACACACATTGGGACACTTTTTCGATTATGCCGTATCTTCAGTTAAGCCAGATTCTCACAGCCGGAAATGTGACGTGTATTTTTTGAATTACAATTAATGGATGTGTTTTGTAGGGGTTGATATGAATGTTTCGTTTGGGGCAAATCGTGTCAGACATATTAACGTGTAAATTAAAAACTTTTAAAAGCCATTCAAACCTTGAATACACTACAACTTCGGATTTCATGCTGTGCAGTAAAATCTAACATATGGCGTCTGCATCTCTGTCTGTTGGAAGTATTAAAACTCATAAAAATACTAACAAAGAGGATGTATAAAAAAGAAATATTCACCTGTTGCCTCATGTGTAGGTCAACAAGCGGCTTCTGATTGGTAACCGTTAG
Source organism: Esox masquinongy (assembly GCA_016801175.1). Classification (NCBI taxonomy): domain Eukaryota; kingdom Metazoa; phylum Chordata; class Actinopteri; order Esociformes; family Esocidae; genus Esox; species Esox masquinongy. Next base: position 2,918 of record JACXGI010017953.1, read on the forward strand.
CAGGCTGCGGTTCAGGGCCGTGTGACCCCACCAACCTTAAATGTGGAGAGACTATGAATAAAACCCTTCTCAAGTGCAAAAGATACAATCTCCTGTAATCATTACCCTGCAGTGTTTGTGTGATCTCCATTAACAAGACAGTGTATAGGAGGGATGGGATGCATAACTCTGAAGAATAACAATACTATTAAACCTCAACGCGGCGCAAAATCAATCATGATCTCCATTAACGTCCAGCCTCCACCCATTCAGATGGGCCTCTCAGTTCTTAATGTGCCTCCATCTGCATGCGTTGTGTTGTGTGTGTGTTGTGTGGTGTGTGTGTGTGTGTGTGAGGACGGACGTGTTGTATTCAAAGCGTTTTAATCAACGGACTCTGCATCTGGCCGTCGTAATGAATGGTTTTGTTTATAACCCCGTTCCTGTAGTTGGTGATAAATGCATATGGAGCCTAATGATATCGTTTGAATAAAAAATGAAAGGCAACGTCGCTTTTGAATTCGGTGGAGAGGAGTGGAAGAGCTATCGCTGCTCTTTAGTAGTAGATTGTTGTGGTGCATTTGGTTAATCTGCTCCATGCACCCGTGTGTCGGAATTGGAGTTATACGATTGTTGAAGATCAGGAGCTTCCACAAAGTAATTGTGGAGCCATTGTTCTACTGTAGGGGTCCGACCTAAGAAATCAAAAATGTAAAAAGAAAGAAGAGTCAACAAACAACTAAATCAGACTTTCAGGTCTCCAAACATTTCCCCCAATGCGTTTAAACATGTCGTGTATTCCTTCCTGTACAATCCGCTGTGGTACGTTTGACCATAACAAACCTGTAACAGGCGTCTGAATAACCACACTACACTGTGAGGAAGGTCCTGTTAGTGTCCTGTTAGTTAGTGAATGTAGTTAGTGGTCCTGTTAGTGAATGTAGTTAGTGAATGTAGTGTCTTGCATGAATTAGTTAAGGTGAAGCAGTAATTAATTTAATTGGCTTAAAAATGGGGTTTGACAGTGCTGTTTCATATAGTTTAACCCAAATGTCCTCTTGTATTTCCCCACAAAGGGTGACTATGAGATTCATCACGTTGACCTCAGAGTGCTAAATGTCTAAAAGCCAATAAACTTAGAATATATAATAATCTGGTCCCTATTCTCATCTAGATTTTGGAGGGAAAGAATTTAATACTATAATAAATACTGAAAACATTATTTAATAACATACTGTATTCCATTCCAGCTGAAGATTTCATCAAATCTTTATTATTGAAATAAAATCTTAACTGTCACTCCAGATATTCATGGCTTCTATTGTTCCCAGCAGTGAACCTACAAATGATTTTGCAGTATCAAATCACTCAAACACCTTTACATAAAAAAGTTTCAAAAGGGTTATTTGGTTGTCCCTGTAAAATACATTTATTTTAATCCAGATAGAATCCTTTTGGTTCTAGATTTTGAAGAATGCTTTTTGTTGCACATACTGCAGAACAGCCCTTGTAAAATGTTTTAGTAAATTATTATTATTTTTTTTTTAAAACACACAAAAATGCATAATATATAATGTATAGTATAAATATAATTTTGTTTAGAAAAGAAGACATTAATTCCTCTTATATTGCTATATTTCCACACAGTGTCATAAAAGGAAAAAGACATAGGTGTTCCAGTCATATGTTTCATTGAAGGTTTCATAGTAGCTAAAAGCCCAAGCTAGAGCAAAATACATTGACATTCATAGACTTTGGTTTGAGAAGGGATGCTGTAAAATACTTGCGTGTTCTACGCAGTCCCCACCCTGTGGAAAGGACCCAGTTCTTCTACCTGAAACAAAAAGGGTCCTTTGGGGAGAGCCAAATAGCCCTTTTTGGTTTTCTCCCAAGTGTAGCTAGTGAATCTAACTATGGTCTGACAATCTTCTACTTTGACATAGTCCTACTGGAATAGAACTTTGGAGGGGTAACATTTCTATGTGACATCCTTCTATTGGAATAGAACTTTGAGAGGGCAACATATCTATGCGACATCCTACTGGAATAGAATTTTGAGGGGTAACAATTTTCTGTGGCATTAATCAACTGGAATAGAACTTTGAGGGATAACAGTTTTATGTGACATTATTCTACTGGAATAGAACTTTGAGGGGGTAACTGTTCTATGTGACATCATACTACTGGAATAGAACTTTGAGTGGATAACAGTTCTATGTGATATCATACTACTGGAATAGAACTTTGAGGGGGTAGCAGTTCTATGTGTCATCATCCTACTGGCATAGAACTTTGAGATGGTAGGAGTTCTATGTGACATCATCCTACTGGAATAGAACTTTGAGGGGGTAACTGTTCTATGTGAAATCATCCTACTGGAATAGAACTTTGAGGGGGAACTGTTATATGTGACATCATCCTACTGGAATAGAACTTTGAGGGGGTAACATTTCTTTGACATCATCCTACTGGAATAGAACTTTGAGGGGGTAACATTTCTTTGACATCATCCTACTGGAATAGAACTTTGAGGGGGTAACATTTCTTTGACATCATCCTACAGGAATAGACGTGTGGTGGAGTAACATGACAGTTTAGCTGCCCACTGCTTGATAGGACATAACAATTTGCATTGTGATTGTTCAGCAATGTGTGTGTGTGTGGGGGGGAGTGTTTGTGTGTGTGCATGCATGAGACAGATCTCAGCTTCAGATGCAGGCTTCTCCACATCACCCAGATTCATTGACACAGGCAGGTGTCTGTGATGGACCTGAGACCAATCTCAAACCATTCTAAAAGCCATTTGCCTGCCATGCTAGCTGATCCACACCGCTTTATGACGGTTACGTGTCTGCCAAGACAATGAGACGGATTTAGGATTCATTTCTGATCACGTAAGATCATGGAGTGTGGATCTCCTTAGTCTACTTGTTAGAAGGTAGATGGTTTTAAGGTTTTGCACGTTTTTATCCACTGTTAGATTTTAGCATAATGTAGTAGGACTTTTGTGATAATAATAAAGGAACAATCATGACATGCATAGACACATATAATACTAAACCGGACGTTGTCCCTGATCGATCCATATGCCCATGAGGGGGTGTCATTACACACCAGGACAGTGTGCTGTTCAGTAAGTGGGTGGCTGGGGATTGTCAGCTAATTCATTTTTCTCATGATCTCTCTCTATCTCTTTACTCACTCACTCACTCTCCCCCTTGCGCTCTATTCCCTTATCCCCCCCCCCCCCCCTCGCCTCTCACGTTCCCATTTAGTCCCCGGGTCTTTGTTCCGATGAAGGACAGTGGTTCGGCGTTGGTGGGATGTTGTCTCCATATTCATCCTTGTTCCTCTCTCGGTAGGTGGCATTGACAGTTGAATTATCCCTGGCCCACAGCAACTGATTACCAGCGGCCAAGTCATCAGGACTGAAGAGGCAGCAGGCAGGACGTTGTGCGTGTGTGTGTGTGTGTGTGTGTGTGTGTGTGTGTGTGTGTGTGCGTGTGTGCGTACGTGTGTGTGAGAGAGAGAGAGAGCGTCCCATCTTGTCATCCCCTGTCAGATGGATGAGGTCTGTCAGATGGATGAGGTCTGCAGCCGGCCCTGGCTGACAGGTAATCTCAACAATAACAATGACCACCATTACTGGTGTCACAAACAATCGTGAAAGAGCACAGCGCCACAACAAAGCTTTTCTAATTCACCGCGCAACTAGCTGGCAGCCATGGAAATACCCCAGAGAAATAAATGGCATCAGATTACTGGTCATCTACCAACGAGGGACGGGAGCACGGCCGAACTGGGACGGGACAGAGGAAGAGCTGACCCCCATGATCCTCTGGGACAGAACATTACAGCATGTGAAAGACTGTTTTACAGATAGTTACACTGAAATATGTTTTTCACAGCGCCCAGTGTTTGCATGTGAATATAACATACAGGGTAGGACAGTGTCATGGAGAGGTGGGTGATTTACTGATAATTGTAAGAGTGTGTTTTAGTCTTGTTATTATACTGCACTAATCAGATTCGAACAGCATCTTTAAAAATAATGTAAATCTTTAAAGATAATGTAAATCTCGGATGTTCTAAATATTGACGGTGGCTGAAAAACCTGATCAATATTAACAGCTTATAATTATTAGATAAGAGGACATTAATATTGGACGAAAATGTCGCCAAATTAATAAGGCACACACACGATGAAGTTATAATACAACTTTTTATATGTCCTTGGAGACTTCTAAATGGAATGTGTTTTGATTGTGTTTCGATAAAATCCAAAATTCGATATAGGTGTATATTTTATAAGATAATGGTTAAATGAAATAGATCTTGATACGCTATTGTTTTGTATTATTGGGAACCCATCCGTTTTAATTCAACATATTTGAGGTTACCCATAAAATCTTCATTGACGCGGATCACTGGCTACTGAGTCCATGCTAACTGCCTTCCTCACCACCCGTAAACACACACACACGCACACACACGCACACACACACACAGCCAGAAAAGCAAACAGCGAATGAGCCCAGGAGCACTAACATAATTCTCCAGATTCTTAATGAGGAGAGCTGAGCAGCAATTAACACGTGTCAAAGTCGACATCATCAGGTGTCACTCTAATTTTCTCACTAATGCTGAATGGATTTCTCCTTCCTCGTTTCCGTGTTTGTGTCTTGCGCGCCCTGAAGGCATGTCGAGGCTGAGAATTGGAGAAAAGAGTATTCTACTCGCGTCCGATTGTCTTACATCGCACATCGAGGCGGTTCGGTGATTACCCGTTAACGCGCAGCCCGCGCACACCCGAGATTTCGTGCCTTGTCGGTCGCCTCAACTCTTTTGGCAAGAGACAAATTAGACAGCTCAGTTAACAATGCATAATTCCAGAGAGAGGTCAGTGGAAATGGCTCCGAGCAACAACAGACAAGACTCGCTTCAGAAGGGTATAGAGGCTAGAAAGCCTGTAGCGCATAACACCAAAACCTATAAACATATTCGTTTGATGCAATTTGTGCCCGTTGATTCATTCGCTGAGGGTTTTTATTACAAATGCATTTAATGCTTATATATTAGAATAATTAGTTCAATTTGCAGCAAGTTATTTACATGTGTCTATTTAGTTTGTCGGCATAGGAAGGACACATTTCAAAATTCAGTTTAACCTTGTTTAAATGTTGGAACAATTTTAAAAATATTTAAACTACATGTATATGTTATGAAATTACGAAACCAACATATGTGAAGTATCAATCGAAACTGAATATAGTCTCACAAATTTAAGAATTTCTAATCCAGTGTAAATTCAGATATGTATATAGTATTTGCATGGATGTAAGTAAATGATTCGGTGAAATACTTAACGATAAAACGTTTCAATAATTTAAATATTTTATATATGAAAACAAATGATGTCGGATAGTTTATGAATTAAAAATAGGACAGTGACGCATGTTGACCACAGAATCCAGGAAAATAAATTAATTGCTAAAATAATATATCAGAAAATCGACATGACATTTAAATATTTTATAGCAGAGGAAGCATGACGTTTTAATGTGCTAGATATTTGACAGAATATTTGATAATATTATATATTAGAATTACTGAGTTTGTGAGTAAGAGGTTAAATTAGTTTTCTTTTAGAAATAACTGCTGAATATAATAATATGATTTAATGACAATAATCATTGACCTCATTACAAAATGCTGATTATTTCAATTATTTTAAAGCACTAGAAAAAAGATAATTGCATTATTTTAATAAATCTTAGTAAATCAAGATTAAAATGTTGCTTTTCTACAAATCTTCATCAAATTGGATTAATGAATGCGGATATAAAAGAAGTGCTAATATCTTAATAATTAACTGTCTAAACGAAGGTAATACCTTCCCTTGAAATAAGTACACTGACAACAAATACTAGTGTTTTCAGCTGTATTGTATTTATGTAATGTGTGAGGTTTACAAACATAAATGTTTTAATGTAAAAAATACAATAACTATAACCTTTTGGGGTTACAATTTAGTTGCTGACAAAATAATATCTCAGTCTTGAATAACCTGTAACACTGTCTAAATATTATCCAGTTTAATACGCATCTCTACTTTGACAAAAAAAAAAGAAAAAGAAAAATAATGATGTCTTAAAATAACAACACTACAATGTCAACCGCTGTCAGTGAGACAAAAATTAATAAATGCACTGGAAAAAAAGAACATCCGCTGTCTAAACGGTCCTTGTTTGTTGTGAGTGAAGCGCTAGTGAAGATGGTGCTTTTGTTACCATTCATCAGGTCACATCCCAGTGCTCCATCTCGTCCTCCTCTCCTTAGACACGACACAGTCAGACGGAGTTCACCTCGCGCTGCTCGCTTGGCGCTGCTATTGCCAGGCGCTCTGACTCCCAGGATCCTCTTGGCTGGTGCATCTAATTTGCATATATTTCTCTCCAGCTGAGAAGGCCGCATTCTCATTAAAGCCTCGTCGGTCTCAGCATCTCCCAGAATCCTCCTGTTCCCAGCCAGCCAGTACCTGGGGTGGCTGAGGCTCACCCGCTGGCCATGTGAAAAGGAGGGGAGCAAAGAAAAGCGGGAGAAAGGACAAGGAGAACACTTCTTCATTGCTGTGAAAACAAAAGAGGAGACAAGGAGGAATGGATGGAGGGAGAGGGAAGGGGGATGGAAAAAATAGAAAGACAGTAAGAGGAGGATAAATGAGACCTCTTTCTGCTTTGATGATCTGTTTTCCCTTTTCCCCTATCTTCTTCTCTCTCTTTACTCCTCCTTCGTCTTCTCTTTTCTTCAATCTTTCGTCTCTCGTTTCTCTCTTTCGGTCTTTGCTCCTCTCTCATTCTCTGTTCCTTTATCTTCCCCCTCTCTTTCCAGACACAATTTGGTATTAAGCAGCAACCCCCTGTCCTGTCATGACAGATACCTCTATGGGTCAGAGGTTAGAGTTGAGATTAGGGTCAGCTGTAACACAACATGCAACCCTCCCAACTGGATAGTAATGTCCCTGTAGATCACTGCTTCCTAACTCCAATTCCCAACTCCTTCGCTCCTAGTCCCTAGCTCCTGACCACTAGTCCCTAGATTCTAGTCCTTGACTCTAGTCCCTAGATTCTAGTCCTTGACTCTAGTCCCTAGCTTCTAGTCCTTGACTCTTGGCCAGTAGCCCCCCGTCCCTAACCTCTGAGTCCATTGTGTCCATGGTGCGGTGTGAGGCACGGGGGGGGGTTAACATTCTACATCTGAAATGCAGGTATGCGGCACTGGGGTGGGGGGGTGCTGCGGGATGGGGTGGGTGGAGGAGAGATGTTTTGAAGTAGAGCGCACACACAAATGCACGTACGTACATGTGTACACACACACACACACACACACACACACAGAGCGACAGAAAGCCAGATGTAGTTCTCCACTACTGCACTCAGACCGCCGGACAGCAAGTGAAGATGAACTCCAAGTTAAACATCTCACCATAAACAGTCTATTGGACCTCAGAGTCTGAGCACTGATAGTGGCTGTGGCCTGTCCCTGTCTATGGACACACATGTACACCTGTGTGTGTCATTTTCAAGGTTGTTTGAGTGTGTATATTTATTTGTGCGTGTGCACGCGTGTGTGTGTGTGTGTGTGTGGGGGGGGGGAGCTCGTGTAGGAATTAAATACATTTATTCAAAGCAGGGCAAGCCCTGGCTAAAGCCTGCATCAGTGCAGGGAGAAATAAAACTTTAACGGATCATAAAACACACTGACTTCTCTGTCTGGATATGCTTGTGTGTGTGTGTGTGTGTGTGTGTGTGTGTGTGTGTGTGTGTGTGTGCGTGTGCGTGTGTTTGTGAGTCCAAGAGGGAGACGGTTTAACACTGTAGATGTGTTTCTACAGCATTATACCTGCCAACAGCCAATCAACTCAATCTGTCTTAGTTGCGTTGCCTGATCTGGACATAGTGGGAGTAGAAGAGAGGAGAGACGGGAGCAAGTAAACAGAGTCGATAGGAAAAGGAGTGGAAGGGGGAGTGGAGAAGAGGGAGGTGGAGGGGAAAGGAGAGGGAAGGAGGAGAGGAAGGGGAAAGAGCGGGAAAGACAGGGAAGGAAGCAATGGGAGGGGAAATGAAAGAAGAAACGAAGAAAGAGGGGAGATGACTGGAGAGGAGAAGAAAGGAGCAAAGAGGAGAGGGAATGATAGAAAATGAGTAGAAACAAGGAATGGGGAGAGAAATGCAAATGAAGCGTCACAAGCACTGGCACGGATGTTGTCCATGGTTGATAGTGTTTCATAATAAAATCAAGGACTCACGGACACATTTCCAAGGTTTTACAGATACTCTGTTAATTATGAATGTTCTTATCACAGAAACAAAACACATTTTTCATGTATTTGTCAGCACCTATTCAGTGAATTAGAGTCAAATAATGAATCAACTACATTGTGTATTTCATTAGCTTCTTTCCAACAGCCAGGAGCATTTGGCAGTGACCTAAAGCCATGTGAGATTGAATATGTTAGTACTACAATGTTTCTCTAAGTGCTCTGTGTGATGGTCTTAAATAGATACTAGTTTCTGATCGTGCATCTCTTAATACATCTCTTTATCATCTATGCCGTGTAGCCTAGCGACTAAAGTCTGACCAGTAACTAAAATGTTGCCAGATTGAATCCCAGAGTGTGTAGAGCAGAAGAAAATCTGTCATTATGTCCTTGAGCAAAACAATCAAGCCTAATTGCTTCTGTAAGTCTGTCCAGATAAGAGTGTCTGCTAACTCACTGGAATTTAAATGTTAATAGTATTTGTTGGTTTGATTGTTGTGGCATCAGAGACAGTCTAAGATCAGATGTGCCAGTCTAAGACCACACAAGCCTGTGTTGTAGGTCTTCCTGTCTTATCCAACACATATTCTGTGTAGTGTTCATCTTTGGAAAAACAGTGAGGAACACAAATCTATGTGAGAGCTGATTTATAAGTGTTGCCAAACAAATAATTGGAGATTGTCAAATTGTGACTCATTCATATATTTATAGGCAACTTATAGAGATTTTGTTTTCCTTACAAATTACGAAGGTCAGATGAAAATAGACATAACATAATAATAATTAAATCAGAAATATGTTGAGCATTGTCTCCTTATATTTAAAACCCATATTTAAAAGTATCTGTTTTTTGAAAGCGAGACACTAAAATGATGTGGATTAATTAAAGTAATGTTGTTGACCCCCACAAATTGACTAGGAACTGGCACTCCCTGTAAATACTGTCGGGAAGTTATGTTTGCTCCTGTCATTTTGTATTCATTCCTTATTATTGTTATTCATAAATGTAATTTATAAATAATTTATTAATTTGCAATTGTTATAACAAGCATGTGCAAAATTTTATTTTGGAGTGAATCTGACCTGAAAGACGTCCTCTAGCTACAGATGTAAACAAGCCTTATGAGGGTTCCATTCCTCAGCCGCTATGGTTGTTAGATCAGATCCCTGTGAGCGCCAGGCTAGCAGTACCCAACACCAGCCCTTCTCTGCAAGGCTCCAAATGCTGTGGCGCAGTACTGAGGCCTCAGAAAAATTGGGGCCGGGTTGTCGATCCAAACCACACCAAACGGGGTAAACCTCCTCGGCTGTATATGTAAACAAGCATCTGTTGTTTTTATTTTCATTACCATATGCTAACGGCCTATGGGATGTCAAATCTGCCGCTATAACAACAATGCCAGCGTTCTATGGGGACTTAACAGTGGTGGCGCTAGCAACGTTGTTAGCAATTTGCTATGCTCTGTGGTGGGTTAAGCTATTAGCTGTAATGAGACATAGCTAGTCAGGCCTAACACGAAGTGATACTATCAGCGCTAGCGCATTGACATCAAATTAATGAATAGTAAAAGAAAACAAATAAACTCACTGCTCATTTGATTTATTCACCCACTCTTTTTCACTGGCCTTTGCAGTATGTTTGTGTGTAAGACAGAGAGAGAGACTTAATGTACAATTGGACTGGAACTCAGATGGACACAGGCAGACACACAGCTTGAACCAGTGGCCAGCAGTGTATTTGACGGGTCCACAAGGTACACATAACCCGAGGTGGGGCGGGCCCCTGTGAGAAAGGTCCTGTTACATGCTGTTTTTTTTGACAGACATGAAAGTAAGCCGATAACTAGAAAGCAGCCATGATTAGTGAATGCCAGATGTCTTTAATTGCTTAATACAATCAATTTTTGTGTGGACTGTTGTGGGGGTAGCTACCATTTTTTGTCCGCAAATTCAACCTGATGGCAGCAAATTTCAGTGACTAACTAACGTAGCCAATTGGCTTGATGTCACAAGGACAATGAGCAAACAGAAATCTAGTGGCGCAAAAAAACACTGAAACCGCAGGGACAAGCAAAGTCGCATCAAAACTATGGAAGATAACTTCACAGTTTAGAAATATCACCGATGCTCAGCCTCCAGGTAGCAGCACCCAGTTATGCTATCGGCTTCAACAAAAGCCCTGACCAGACGACTGGTCAGTAGATTCAGCTGGGACCCACACACAAACAGGCCAGTGACACCAAGTCTAGTGAGACAGAGGCTGATCAGCAGGGTCCCATAGATGCACAGAAACCAACACAAGATGTCCATGCCAAAGCCCAAGCCAACCAATATCCTACGGATAGAGACATTTCCCCAGTGGATATCACTATGATGTTGAAAGGACAATAGCGTGCAAAGGTTTGTGTGAACCAGAAGGTACGTTTCTGAGGTAAAATAAGGAGAGACGTTTCTCAAGTGATTGTCACTGCAAAAAGTCGAATACGGGAAACAAGATCCCTCGAAAAATGCCTTTGTCATTCTCTGAAGATGGATGGAGAGCCATTGTGAGCCATGCTGGCTTTTTTCTGA
>JACXGI010017955.1:0-13822 GCA_016801175.1 Esox masquinongy
CATAATTAATTTACACAAAAAACAGCACAGTAAACATTCTGATCCTGGCCTTTAATGACAGCGCCGCAGAGGATTCACAAAGAGTTTTTTTTAACAGTATAAAAGATTGACCATTGTGTGCGGTCGCTTTAAACGTTGTGTTGACGAAGAACTGGCAATTTCATAAAAAGAAATCATCTAGGAATGGGGTACAAAAACAAAATAGACAAAAAGGTAACAAAATAAGGTAATCAAATATAGGAACGCACATTTTTTTTCACAAATGGTTTGTTAAACATTAAAAACAAATGTGGTACATACACTGAGGGCAGGTCTGAGTCCGAGGGACATTAGACAGCAGAACACTGGGGAGGCTGACAAGTCTTTTTCCTGGAGAGGTAAGCACTGATAGACAGCTCAAGGCTAACTGGCCTTTCTAAGCACATTATTGGCCATCCTTCGGCCTCCTTCATAACGTGCCTCGGACTGAAATCTGACAAAACTAGAAAAATATACTTTTTTTTTTTTTAAAGAAACCAGTGAGCTGGGTAGAAGGATTGGCATTGTTTGGTCAGCATCTACATAAACAGGAAGAGTTTGGCAAGGTCACCGGAGAGAGACTAAAAGGCAATAAACACCAAAGTAATGTTTAACATCAGAAACATATAGAACAGTGAGGTTCTGTGGACGGAGTGCTGGCGATAAGACATAACCAGGGGGAACTGGATGACCAATTTCACCTCCATTACACCAACGGCCAACATACGAAATGTGTCGCCGTCATGTTCATCCTCACTGCATTCATCCCCGTGAACAGCAACATGATAAAGGGCAAGTTTACAAGGTTTGTGATTATACAGGCATTTGAGGATTGTAAAAAGATAGCGTGACAAAATAAATATGCATCCTCCGTGCTTAAAAGTGTCCCATCCAGCAAAGGACTGCCTGCATCAGATACGAAATGACATTCCCTATGTAGTACTCAGAGGGATTTGGTCAACAGTAGACATCCAGAAGTGAATGGAACCACACTGTAGAACGGCTACTGCTATCGTTTCGGCAGTGTCCAAGGAGAAATTTGTATCACCGCACGGTCAAAAAAAAAAAAAAGGAGGTAGTGTCTGGACATGCTTGGCTAGAACAAAACCCAGCACTCACACCAGGCCTCTACAGGGCATGATTTGGCTTACCCTGAAATAAATTAACTAGATTTCTGTCGGCCACTATTCCCATGTTGCCACCCAAAGTAGACATCTAAAAAATTTAACAGCTGAAGAAAGATTCATATAATATTCAGAAGGTCCCACTTAAACAAAGGAAAAGTTTCTTGGTGTGCTTGAAGCTGAGAGGAGCCTTAAGAGGAGCTGTCTGTTGACCAACAAACAGATTGTAACTAGGTCCTTTGCGACATAAGCTTTGTACTCTAATAGCCTTTGCGTGTTGTTGGCTTCATTTAGCATTTACGGTAACATTAAATCATATACAGTTTGCAGTATGTTAATTCCAGCAACAGCAGTCCACTGAACAACCAAGCCTATGACCTAACCTTCACTCAGAGTTATCTAAACGAACTCTAGCTGAGAAAAGCTGAAAAGCTACGGAACAACATAAGGAGGATTCTCTGGTAGGCAGCACATGAGACGTCCACCCAAGTCTTTGTTCCTTTTTGGTAACACGGCTGCTTTCAGTTCCTTCCAGGTAAATGAACCTTCTGAATAAACAAAGCAGCAGCAGTCTGACATCCAGCCAGACCTGACCAGTAGAGAGGCCAGAGTGATCAATCTGACCACACAAGCAGAGAACTGGCCAGCATCAGTCCAGCGTGACAAAACAAAAAGCCATCTACTAATGTTGTATACATTCCCCATTTTGGTTGAAAATTACAACAAAAACAAAACACAATGTTATCTATTGAAAGGTTTTTGCTTGAGAGTTTGATAATGAGTTAGATATCTGAACCACTGGCTGAGCAACCAACCATGTGTGAAGTATTTTAAGGCAATGGTTCCCATGCAACAATCTGATGACTGAAGTCCATCACTGTCTATGGAGAAAAAAAGCTGTCTGATGCATCCTTATCCAGCCATAACAGACAGTACGCAGCTGCATTGTAGATTGATGTACTGTATCCATGGGCATGCTCAAGTCAATACGTATACAGGTATTCGTTTGCATAACAATCCGCACTAAATACACATAAGAAAATAAATAACTGAGGTCCCGTTTGTTTAAAAATTCAATGTAACATTCAGTAAAATTCTGTAGGCAGAGTTACGCTTTGAAACGTAATAATGTGTGCTCACGACTGATTGATAATGGTGTGTCTCTGTGTGTGTTGGGGTCTTAGAGTGCCTTGGCACTGGTTGTATGTGACACGGTGTGTGAGAGAGGTTTCTGTGGGTAGCGGCTATAGTAGTAGACCTGGAAGAGAATGGCAAAGTCCACCCCGACCTGCAGCAGACCACAGGTCCAGAACTGGATAGGCGCTTCGGTCAGGAGGAAGTAACCCGTCTTAAAGGTATCACCGCTTGTCCACATCAGCACCATCTTTATACTGCAGTGAAGAGGGAGGGAGGGAGGAAAAAGAAGAGGCAGATAAAGTTTAATTTTGGCAGAGCTATTGACACTGACACAAGAACATTTAGGTCAGTCATAGATGCTCTCAGTCAGAGTGACTTCCAGTATAGTGAGGTCGTAAATGATCATACTTTCTGTATTTTATTTCTGTCCTTGCCTCTCTTGAACCTCCAAAAATGGCGTTGTAAATGCATTGCGCTAAAAACTGAGCGACACAGGACACTCACTGCCTCAGTCCTGACAGACAATTTAGGAAATCACAAAACTAGATTTGGACAACCGCAGACTTTAACAGTCGCAGGTGGGGACAGTGGACCATTATTTCCAAAAATAATTCTTTAAAAGGAAAGGAATTCTCCTTAAATGTTTAATCAGTGCAACTCTCCTGCAGGCTAAAAACTACCTAGCGGCTCAGGAAGGCAGAGTAAACAACCCATTGAGGAAGAAGTGCTCAGCGGTCTGTGACAGGAGTGTTCCTTCATACCCTGAAGGATGTTACCCACATGTGGCCTGCCTATCGGTGGCACCTGGCAGCATAGTGAACTATAATGAGGAATGTCTGCACTACCAGGGTAAGTAGAAGGATATTACAGCAGGAGGCCTTGGGGCACATCAACCAAACCAACACACAGCTTTCAAAGACCTCAAACTTAATAGGTGGAGAAAAGAAAAGCAAAAAAAAATGTGTGGCGAGCTGGGTTTTTAGGATGTCTGCACCGCTTACGTTTCTAAAACGCCTTCTGAGAAAACTGTTGGTAATTATGGATATGAAAACAGACTGACAGCTTGCCGGGCAACACATCTCCCTCTGTTCTGTCCTACATCCCTTTCTCTCGCTATTCGCTCTCTTCTCAGTGCTGTCTGACTGGAATTTTTTTTGTTTTCCTAGGATGAAAGGTAAATCTTAAAGGCAGGACTGAGGCATATAGTTAGCGAACAGAATGCAGCCCAAGTTTTAAAAATACTGCCCACCGTAAGAAATCTGGCAAAACTGAAAGCCAAGGCAGACAGTATGCTGTACCGGCTCGTGTTGTTTCGTTCTGGTTGGGACCTCGGAATTCAGAAGTTTGAGCACTTTCGATTACTGTGCATTCTATGCAGGAGTTCTCATTATTGCCTGACTAAACACCAATCTGAATTTAAATACATTTAGAGGGGGAGAATGGGGGACTTTTTGTCAAGGGAAGACTTGTGTAGTTCTATTTGCACTGCGGTGTGCGTTTAAAGAGACAAATAAATTATTCAGACTTGACATTTCTCCAGGGTTTATGCACCGAATGGCAAATTTGGACTTTCCAGTGCGCTTCTCAATTGTTGGTATTCAGACATCTTTTCCAGACATGTAATTCGCTCTACAGGTCGGGTTACCTTGCTAGCACCAAACAAATATTATTTAAGGGCTACATTCTCCTCAAAGAACGATCAGTGCAGTTATTTTAAGCCATTATTTTAATGAGTCGTACCCTTAAATTCAAATAATTTGCCAGATTTACTAAAATGAATGGAGAATATTCAATGAAAAAAGCCATCTAAACGCATATTTATGCAGAATTGCTATATAAAAAAATACTTTGATCGTTTACATTAGTGTCTAATCATGAAGTATTTAAGAATAGTAAATATTTTATTATTGAAAATTTCCAATAGGTGAAATCCAGATAGAACAAATAGTCAGTCTGTTTATTTTACATTCCACTCCCAAGTGACAATGACAAGGACGGACAGGGATTGGAATGTTATCTAAGGAGACAGTTAGTAGGGCCACTGAAGAAAAAAAATGGCTGAGTTCATTCAGAACCTTCAGTTCTTCAACCAATGGTAATGTTGGAAGATGAGTGATAATAGAATTATAATAGGGAGGACAGATTATTCTGGTCCATCGCCCACAATGAAGACACGTTAAAGTATTGTGCCATCAGGTAATGTTCACATTCAACTGTAGGTCATAACAGAATGGCACAATCAAAAAACAAAACATGGCAACAAAGAAACCCCTGACCCCTGTTCAAAAGTCTGCATACCCTTAGTTCCTAATACTGTATATTGCCCCCTTTAGCATCAATGACAGCGTGCAGTCTTTTGTAATAGTAGTCTATGAGGCCCTGAATTCTTGCAGGTGGTATAGCTGCCCATTCATCTTGGCAAAATGCCTCCTGGTCATGCAAAGTCTTTAGTCGTCTTGCATGAACCGCACGTTTGAGATCTCCCCAGAGTGGCTCGATGATATTAAGGTCAGGAGACTGTGACGACCACTCCAGAACCTTCACCTTTTCCTGCTGTAACCACCGGAGGGTCAACTTGGCCTTGTGCTTAGGGTCACTGTCATGCTAGAAAGTCCAAGAGTGTCCCATGCGCAGCTTTTGTGCAGAAGAATGCAAATTGTCTGCCAGTATTTTCTGATAACATGCTGCATTCATCTTGCCATCAATTTTCACAATTTTCCCCGTGCCTTTAGAGCTCACCCCCCCCCCAAAACATCAGTGGCCACCACCATGCTTCACAGTGGGGATGATATTCTGTTCACTATAGGCCTTGTTGACCCCTCTCCAAACATAGCGCTCATGGTTGTGACCATAAAGCTCTATTTTGGTCTCGTCACTCCAAATTTCAGTGTGCCAGAAGCTGTGAGGCGTGTCATGGTGTTGTCAGGCATATTGTAACCTGTTTTTTTGCATGATCAGTCATACTTTCAAAATCAAAGCCAAAATTTCACAATTTCTGCCAGGGTATGCAAACTTATGAGCACAACTGTAATTTAATTAGACAGCATTTTTTCTACATTACAAAATTATCAACTGTTATGATCCTAAGCAAGAACCGCACAGCCGTGACTGACAGTGGCTAATATTAAACGCTAAAAATGGAAAAGTCTTATGTTCCCCTCAGATAGGTAGTTCGCTGAAACACAGTAGATCATCCTCAAAAGTGCAGTTTGTGTGATTTCCACCATACAAATGCAGAAAAAAGCTAAATGTAATAAAAAGGGCATTGGTGAAAGACCTTGTAAATCAAGTACTTCTCAAATAGCTTCTTATTTATTGTTGGTGTAATTACACTAATAGAGTTGGCTTATTCACAACAGAATACTTTGACTCATCTGTCCAGAGCACCTTGTTCCAGTAGTTTTGGTCTTGACGAAGCTGTTGTCTGGCAAACAACAGTCATGTCTTGCAATTTTTTTTAAAGCAGAGGCTTCTTCCTTCCTGACCTCCCATGTAGGCAGTAAGTTTGTGCAGTCCCTTTCTGACAGTTAATGCATGCATTTTGATATTGATTGTGGCAAGAGGACTATATTATGCGATGTTACAGGTAGAAGTGCACTTTATCCGCGTAAGGAATTTGAAAAGATTTGATATTAAAGTCAACATAAGTGCTGTTTTTTGGTTTGATTTGTTAAACTGAGTTAGCTTTTTCAAAACAAACAGTTGAAATTTTGTTCAAATATCGTTTCCAAAAATGTAAATTACAAAAAACAGACAACTTCCCGGAGGGGGGCCCTTCTGTTTCACTACAATATTCTTCAGGCTGATTACAGGTTCACCACCCACCCCAAACACAGCCTCCTATATCCACCAGCTAGCACCCACAGGATCGGGAGATGACACCTGTCAAATCTTCTACATTATTCACTCCCTCCACCTAGACATTACCATGAGACTTAAGAACCGCCCCACGTATCTGCTCAAACCACCTTCCTCCTACCAGCCAGGCCGCAAGTAAGGATGTAACTTACCTGGTAAAAATAAAATGATCTATATATCATACATAAACACTAACTTACACATACTTAGCGACAGTAAGAACATATCCTCTTTCTACCTTCATCCAGTGTTCTAATGAAGTACATTTTGGCCCAGCCCAGTGTGTGGAATTATGTGAAAGAAGTGGTTTTGATCAGTCCTGCTAACGGGGTCCCAATAGGCATTATTTCTCCTATGTAGTTGACTACTTTTTACCAGGGGACATCTATACAGGGAGTAGGGTGCCAATTGGGAAGCCCACCCTGATTAGAGAATTTGCAGTGAGGTCAGGGACGGGGTCAGAACATGCCTGGGAGTTGATTCTGGATGTTCTCAGCCACTTACAGAAAACGTACATACTGAGAGCTAAAAAAAGACAGTATGTATTAAGGGAGTGGAGGATGGATGAAGCTCTGCACTTCATCAGGTAATGAGCATCTCCACAGCCGGGAGCATCGGGTGGAGGAGGTGTGGGGGAGGGGTGGTCTCTTTTTCTGCTTAGACAAGTTGTCATACTCCAGTCTGTCTTCCGAATTCCACGTCGCTGCCTGGCCAAACTTTCAACGGTACGGACTGAACGGCAAAACAACAGTCCGCTGGCAGGCTAAATAAGGCACTCCTATGAGAGTTTTGTCTGGCCTTGTGAAACATCCCCCACAGGAAGGACAGACGGTAGGTAGAATGGCCAGCGAGGACTTCGTTATCAGGGCAGTCGGTCAGTGAAGGTCCAGAGAGGACTATGTTATCAGGGCAGCCAGTCGTTGGTCCGAAGGCCTTTCCCAACATGTTTCATTACCGCGCATCCCAGGCCAGGGGCCCAGAGAGAACCACACCGGCATTGCACGCTCCTCCGCCCGAGCCCCCGGCATCGCTCCTACTTCCCACACCCCAGCCTCGCTCTGTGTGCACGCCCCGCTCAACAGACACGATAACCAGTACACACGGACAGCCCAACAACCACAGATCCCCTGCACACCTACGGCATGATTTATTCTGCTAACATCTCTGTCCTGACATCTCCAGGGAGGGAGAGAGGGAGCGAGGACAGATCACCGCTAGCGCGCTGAATATGCAAACAGAACACGCTCAGCAAGACACGCGGGACAGAAAACTATTCAGGTCAAACCGGGAGGGTTCGGGAAAGTCTTAATTGGTCGTCTAACTTTTGTCAGCGGCAACACAAACAAGCGAAGGCCGGGTGGTGATTAGTCTGTATTTCAACAGAACACCAGAAGACACTTTGCTCCACAGATAGATGCATCCATATCATTGGTTTGACTGCGCCTGTCAGTTTGCGTTCCTTGCTGCCCTGCTTCACACACGGACACATGCACCCACTAAACACACACGCCGCCGGAGACCGGCACCACGCATGCACACCTGGAGCAAAGCGTCGTCAGTTCGATATACAGTCAGGCTGAGCGTGTGGCAGCCACACGCGGAGAGGTTAGGAGGATGGAGAACAATTACTGTGAGTTTCGTAAAGCGCCGGGCAAACGAGCCCACTCTAAAACACCACAACAGGAGGGGAGAATTCAACACGTAATTAAATAGCCATCACACGTGGTGACCACAGGGTATAAATTCAGCAGGATTATCATAATGAGTTTCGTAAGTAATGGAGGGACTAAATTTCAACAGTTTACACAGCCCAGCTAAATAATTGAGCATAAAATGAAATGCATTCATTATCTTTGATCACAGAGCTTGGTTTGAACATGGCGCTTTAGAGGACAGGTCACAATTAATTACACACGCAGAATATAATGTCGGAGAGAGACACAGGGAGCGGACACAGGACCAGTGTTCAGGGCCCTGGTGGGCATTTTACTGACAACGACAGGAGAGGAGAAACTGGGGAAAAACTTCACGGGAACCGTCTGGGGCTGGAGTCACCCGGCTCGCCTCACGGTGGGACGGTTTCGGAGGTATGGATGCGGGTTTTTTGTGTTCATTATCTTCTGCGTCTTTTTCTCTACCGGCAGCTCTAAATGGGCCTCTATAATCTTCCCCCAAACGAGTACCTCGTTTAAGGAGAGCTGCTATATTATATTATGTAACAAAGGCCTCAGGACCAGTGGAAGCAAAACAGCCCCATAACAAAAAATATCCACTTTCATATTATATGCTAAGTACACCGTCAACTCCATTCTCATGTCATCCAACAAATGTTAACGCCATTTGTTTGCTCAACAGAGCTAGCAGTTGAATTAGTGCTACGGTCAAATAACACTAAAACCGATCTCTTTCAGCCATACAAAATGTCCACCAAGACAATAACTCTAGCCAGTCAAAATAGTGAAAGAAATGGTTAACTGAGTCATTTAGTCTCTGAACTTGAAAACCTGTGGTTCAAATTGAAGAGGGCAGTCCATAAGAACAGACAAAGGATAGAAATCTGGAGGAATGATATATGATCACTTCTAGTGTGTTGTCATAAAACATTTTAGAAAAAGGCTCAGTGCTGTTGTCTTTACATGGTTTGGTACTGGAAACAGAGGTGGAGACCATTTTGACCCCTATTATTTGTTAGAGCATCTTTCTCTGTGCAATCGTATAGTAGAAAACAAGACCTTTCCCAGATGTTTAGCACTGTATTATTTACTTGATCTGCAATAGCCATAATGTTGGTCTGGACTGGTTTTTCATCCAAAATGAAGCAAAAACATGCCCAAATACAGGTAAAAATAACCTAGCCACATCTTTCCATAAACCCCGGTTGATAAACAGGCTAATCTGGTAGAGGACTGTAAAACAGACATTATTGAAGGGAGAAGGGAAGGGGGGGGGTGTCCACTGTTGGTTTTTATAGGGAGAATAAAGCTAGATAAATGGAAAAAAGGAATGGGGGATTAGAAATGACGCAACAAATATTTGTACGACGATTTATCATTGAAATTGTAAAACTGATCGACACCCTAAAAAACTGATACGAATAAAAAAAAAGTAGTAGGGAGGACAACCTGCTCTTTACAGAGTATATTCTTGGGAGACAGAAGAAACATTTACAACAAAATAGATCAGCCATTTTGTGTCACCCCTATCCCCAGTCACCGTCCTCTCTGTGCTGTAATAATGGCCTGTTAGGTAACTGTCTACCAAAGAGGTTTGGTGCCGAGCTCGAATAGGTCACTACCACTATCAAGTGATTAAAAGCAAAGGCATGCCTTCAGCTTGTAATTATCATCAACTGTCCCAAATGACACCTCTCCTGTTCACCTGATCAAAAGAAGTGTTCTAACAAGGGAATAGGGTGTAATTTCGGACAGAGTTGAGGGGTCATTAACCATTCTGGACCTGAATGGACCTCTCTGGACCCTGAATCAGGAGTCATTAACCATTCTGGACCTGAATGGACCTCTCTGGACCCTGAATCAGGAGTCATTAACCATTCTGGACCTGAATCAGGACCTGACCGGCTACACCAGGCTGGTTAAGACATTTGATTTAAAATATTACTTCTTATGTATCTTTGATAATTAATATAGTAATGAGTCACTAAATCATTGTAATATTTTTCATAGTAGCCCAACACGTTTGTTCAGACGAATTTGTCACAACCGCAGAGGCTATGTTAATTGCATCAAAGTTTGAGAAGAACTTTATTACATTCCTTTGTGAAATTGTACTCCAAAAAGTTTTTTTTTTTTTTTTTTTTAGATTTTTCAAGGTGAAAATCAATTTTTTGCTAGTCTCCACAAAGACAATATATTTTTTGAGGGCAATGTATCTATAAAGTCACACGCGACAGGGTTAACGTTAAGGAGATGTGTTTTGAAATGGAACCATCTCAGTCCCCACAAAGATTGAAAAACAAAAGTGAGTGGGTCTGTGTGTGTTTTTGTGAGAGTGTGTGTGTGTATATGCATCAGTGGGTTGGTGATGACTCAGTCACTACTGCAGGACTAACAATGAGAAACCCGGGCACACTAGGAAATATCCTAAATGAAAACTAAATGACGATGACAACCATGACAATCTCCATAACCATCATGATGACGATAATAACAGCATTAGAACGGAGCGTTAACAACAAGCTTCATGCTTTATCTGTATTTAATTATCTCAGTGGGAATCCCGGCGAAGGATTTAATAGCTGGGGAAAGGAAGCCAGTAGAAAGCCAGTAGGTTGTTAAATTAAAAACGATTTAAAGAGGTTTCCTGTTCAAAACAAGGTCATTAGATTCAAGCAAATAAAACATCTGCAATTCTTAAAGAGAACCATTTCAATGAAGGAACTTGAACTACAGCAATCACCAGACAGAAATGGGTCCAAATTACAAATCCCAACGTTAAATTGTTCCATAAATATATTGATACACAGGTAAGTGAAAAGCCCTGCATGAAGTCATTAATCACAATGACTCAAAGCTCAGCCGCAGGGACATGGGACTCAGACAGGTAATGTGAGGAAATAGAAAGCAGTAGGGTTGCAAAATAGGAAACTTTGAACCACTTTATACAAATCCCGGTTGGAGGATTCCAGAATTTCCTGCTTATTAGATTGACTTGCTGGACTCAACCCAACTAAACTGACCAAATCTTTTGATGCTTTGTTCTGGTGCTTGCCGCAGAGCTGGGGTAGGTGCGTGTATGTCTGTGTGCACACGACTGCGTGCACATCTTCCTTACCTCATTCCCTCAGTAGACTTGTTCTGGTAGTTGCAGTAGAGTTGCGGTGTCCCCAGCATGGCCTCAGTGAAGACGGCCAGGAAGCCCAGGGTCTCCACGAACACATAGGAGTCCAGCAGCAGGTAGGTGACGTAGGCCGCCAGCAGGGTAAACGCCATCACACACTGTAGGTAGTCCACGAAACGACTCCACAACCAGAAGTGGCTCCAATCAAAGTCTGAGACAGACACACCCGCACGCACGTTAGACACGATAAAACCTCTGAAACTGACTTACCCATTTCAAGTCGACAGGTATCCATAATGACGAGGCAGCTTGAGAAGATCATAATGAAAAGCTTAGAGGACTAAGACACAGAGCTGCATGGAGAATGCCTTCAGAAAACACTGAATGATTTACACTAATGTTTCTACCCCACTGATGGGTTTCTACCCCACTGACCCCACTGATTTTAATGTTTTAACTGTGTTCCTGCTCATCAGCGGGATAATAAAAACAGTTTGAACAAAGTTCCGTTTAAGTTCATTAAAGGAGGAGCCATACAAAGTTGCACATACCTGCAGAGCTCCAATATAAACCAGTGATCCAATAATACCAGCCAGAAGACTGTAACAACACCACACAGAGCTGTCGCTACTCATCACCTCTAACCAACACAAGAACATGAATCACGACCTTGACCAGTGAATTAATAAAAAGCTTGCATATTTGTTTGGAGTTGTAGATTTAACAATACATCATGTTACATAATACAGTTCAGTAAGATGAACAGCTCTTGGTAACAACATTTGAAAATATTGGTGCTTTCCTTCCCAGCTGATATGGCTGAAGCTACCACTGAGCCGAAGGTAACAGGTTTCAATATTTCACTGAAGGCAACAACACACCGAGCCTGACCCGTTTCTAAACCACGTTAGGGGAGAAAAGTAGAACTGGAGGAAATGAAATCACAGCAGAAAGGAGAGGCGTTGAGGGGAGAGGGAGTGGAGAGAAGAGGCGGGGAGGAGAGGGAGTAGAGGTGGATGGGGCGAGAGGAGGGGTGAGGAGGAGAGTTGAGTGGAGGCAGAGAGGGCGACAGAGTGAGGAGAGCAGGGGGAAGTATACTGTGCAGCCTGCTGTGTTGTACAGTCTTCCGTTAATCATGTTGAAATGAGATTACATTTATCTAAAAGACACATCAAGCTCCTCTGACAAGGCCAGCGGAGCCGATCGGATGGGGCGAGAGCTTCAGTAGGATTACGGAGGAAGGGCTGCTACCGGAGTTGTGGCTGAACCTGACGTGACCACCCGCCTCAGACAAACAGGCCAAATGAAAACTAAAAAAGGTGCACAAACTAGCATCTCGCCGAATTCTCCAACATCACATTGCCCGCAAAAAGAGGACCGACGCTTGGAATTAACCACCGACAGCGACTAGCCTCGACGGAACCACAAGATGTTTGTATTGAAATGCTGACGTTTTCAATACTTTGGAGATTCACGCGTAAGCGTATGGGGGTGAATGGGAGCTAGGGAGCGTGATTGACCACCAACTTTACGGTCTGCAACTCAATCAAAGGATGGGATGGGGGAGACTGTCTGGCCCTCACTGATAACAGCAAGGCCCTGAGGAGGGGCGAGGCAGAACCGAACGGAGCGCGACATCCACAAGCTTCAGACGTGAATGGATCTCTTAAAGCAGTACAGGCCATCAAACTGAGGTGAATTCAAGAATCTAATCAAGCTTACTCGTCCCAACGAGGGGACACCGGTTACGAGAATTAGGCCGAACTGTTCTCCCAGAACGTAAAAAAAGAGAGATGCGCGTATTGGGAATAAGAACACGAAGACATAAGCTGTCAAAGTACTAAAAGACATCATCGCCTGACACGCTCTAGAACAGACACTCCTTCTAGAAAGCCAGTTCCCAGTGTGAGGGAAGCCAAGCGGGGTAACTGGCTTATTGCGGCGGACAAATGTGTGCAAAGCGCGCGCGCGCACGCACGCACATAAATCAAAAGGTTTTGGCGGTGTTAGAAGGGGGTTGTTACAAGATGTTTACAGCTGAACTGTGGCGTGTTGCACCCCACTGTGCCCAACCAGCTTCCTGTCACTCACGTACCCTGGGGCGCATCCCCCTCCCCTCTGCTGCCATTAGGCTGTACAGCCCCTGGCGCCGACCTGCACGTCGCGTGTGGGAGAGTCATCCCTTCTTGATGTCACGTGCACACGTACGTTCAGCTCCACAAGCGACGGCAAATGCGTAGGCAGGTGTGGGCGTCAGCCGGATATTGTTTCACAGTCGCTTTAGTGGGAGGCTTAATATAGCCTGGCAGGTCTCACTTTCTGAGATCGCCCGCCGTCATTCATGTCATTCACGGCACATAATCACATGGGGAAAACAAAAGCCACCTGAAAAAAAGAAATAAGTGGATATTTTGTGGCGATATCAAAGCCAAAACTTCTGAGGAGCGTAGGAGTTGCATTATTGGAAGCTGTCAAAGTCAGAACTAGACAATATTGTACTACATATTGGTCGATTCCGCAATACTGCACTGATACTTAACGGAGGACTTAACTATGAGGACTGCAGAGGATCAATAGAATAAAGACTATTCCGATCGTCGCCTTCCCAGTGCCTTTCCCTCCTTACGGTCAACTTACCAGTACACAGGCTAAATACAATCCCCCTTACATCCTCACACCTTGGGCAGAAGGTACTACCAAATACAACCCCCTACAGACAGGCAGACACAGACAGGCGCGCGCACGCACGCGCACAGACAGGCGCGCGCACGCACGCGCACAGACAGGCGCGCGCACGCACGCGCACAGACAGGCGCGCGCACGCACGCGCACAGACAGGCGCGCGCACGCACGCGCACAGACAGGCGCGCGCACGCACGCGCACAGAC
>JACXGI010017957.1:0-13848 GCA_016801175.1 Esox masquinongy
GGGGGGGGGGTGAAGCTGACAGCGAAGCAAACCTGATTTCTTATTAGTGAAGAGCTTTTCTTGAAAATAAACAAACTCTGTCTATTTCCCACATGCTTTGCCTGTACAAACACAAACAATCCCCCTGTGGTTAAACAAGTGCTGAGCTACAGCTGATTCAGCCGCTCCCCGTGCATCAAACGCTGGTCCCACTGACTGTGACCTCTTCTCACACACAGCCATGTCTCTGGGCAAACACCTATTTGGTCCTTTCAGATTTAGACAGTGATTATAATTTAAAGCGCCAATGTCCTGTCTCTTCCTGTCTTTCAGCCAATCAGAGCCCCAGCAGCTGCATTACAATCCTGGTGAGGGCCAATACTCAGGCAGCGGTGGGGGGATCTCCATGGCAACAGTGCCATTCCACCCTGTGCTACTGGAACACTACCTGCCACGAGGGCCGGAAGTTCCGCCTCCACGAAGACCTGATAGACAGGCCACGCCCACTCCTCTTCCTAGAGAGAGGGAGAGAGAGAGACCGGCGTACAGCGAAGAGGAGGAGAGTGACGGAGGAGAGAGGAGTGAAGGAGAGCTAGTGCTCCTTACTGATTGACAGAATTTAGAGAGAGAAAGGGAGAGAGAGGAGCAGTGTAATGCCTTACTGACTGAGAGAAGAAAGGAAAGTGGGAGAGAGAAGTGAATTACACAAGTTTGTCTTGGACCATATCCAGTTTGTCATATGACCATGTCAGCAGAGCCTGTCTGTCTCAACACCCAACATGACTCCCATTCATTATCTCTGATATGGTCACAGGAAACTAGTGTCTAAACGAGCAGTCCCCATCTCATCAGTGGGAGGCAAGAGGGAATCAGCCTGGTTAATGGTCTGGACACGGTAGGATTAGTACACCAGTGAAACTGTTGATCATCACAATGTTAAAGGTATGCGTCAACATTACATGAATGTGGCAGCTAAATCTAAAAGATAATTGTTCATATCGGCAATTAGGCTATTCGTGTTCTTGCTCCATACCCCATGAACAGGGACTTAGTGTAACTAGTGACAAAAGGTCTATTGAGAAAGTGGAGCAGACATTCACAATGTGGAATGAGTTGATAACTACACTGGATTAAACTCGAGGTCGGCCTATTATTGTCACCTACAAACATTGGTGTAGATGTTTCTATTTACCACAAATCAGTTATAATATTTCCATAAACCTTAAACATCCAGGGTATGAAAGCTGTTTACCAGTAGTTAGGGATAGAGCTGATTGTGAATCTGTTGGAGAGTGCTGCCCTCTGCTGTTTGGGATGGGATTTGCACCATGATAACTATGCAGTAAGGCTTCAGGGGTTGTGGTATATGGCCAATATATCACTGCTAAAAGCTGTTTTTATGCACGACACATAGTGGAATGCCTGGAAACAGCACTTAGCTGTGGTATATTGGCAATATATCACAAATCAATGGGATGCCTTATTGCTGTTGTTACTCGGTTGTCAACCAATCAATATTCAAGGATGCACACCACCTGGTTTGTAAATAATTATTAACTGGGTGGTTTGAATCCTGAATGCTGTTATTGTATACAAGAGAATATAATACAGTATGTCATCACTTTTTACTGCTAACTGCTTGGTAACTGGTTTATAATAGCAATAAGGCATCTTGGATGTTTGTGTTATATTGACAATATATTATCACTGTGTTGCATCAGGTCTAACCGTGGTATATTAGCCGTGGTATATTGGCCATGCTTGGCAACAGACCATAAACCCCCAAGATTCCTTATTGCTATGATAAACCTGTGACCTGTTAACACAATTGTAACAGTGTAAAGGATATGTATACATATGTAAAAAGAACAGTAGCCATTACATATAGAGATATAGAACTTGTTTTCACATGGATGACCTGGTCTGTGGTAATAGAAGTCCCAATCAAATTAACCGTTCTAGCATAGGCAATGATGCACGCCATTACAATGCACTTTCTCTCAATCCAGAAACAGACCGGGAGGCCACACCAATACTGTCTGACATGGCCTGCTCTCCTTGCCACCCATACCCTCCCATTCATTTGCACTGACAACCAAATGGAAAACGTAAAAAAAATAAAAGCAATATAGCGGATTCCTCCTTTTTAGAGATCCTTCTGCTGGTCAACTTATTGAATGTTATCAGTAAGGAGACAAGGAGAGGAAGCCAGTCTGGGCTATCTGGACACCCACTGGTTCAGTTACTGCACTTGTGATACAAGTAGTCAATCAGTAGTTTAATCTACTGTAATAAGGAGTGATGTGTAAGACATCTTCCTTCAAGCCCTTATTCTAATCATGTCATCCTTCTCTAGTTGTGTATATGCTTTATGTAACGTGTCTTTCAATCAATTTATTTTGAACACAAGTTTACACTGTACTTGTCAAAGAATGTTTTACATTCTGTAGAATGTGTATACGTGTGTGTGTGTGTGTGTGTGTGTGTGTTTCTTTGAGTGTGGGTATTCAACTCAAAGGTTGGCCTGAACACCTTATGCCAATGTACCCTGGCGTCATGTGTTGATCAGTTGTTCCTCTGTCCTGTTCTGTAGTCAGAAGCGTAGGGCCATGTGCCTTCCCATAACAGGGCTCCATCTCAACAGTCCTGAAGACGCATACTCTCTGCGTCTTATTCTCCATTTGATCTGAAAGAACTGGACTGGTGAAACATTGTCAATCCTTTTTAAAAAAACAAGTGCAGCTGATGGAGAAAACAGAATAGGAAGCCACAGTAGTCTATAGGACTGCAGGGTTTAGCACAAAGTAGTGGACAGAAGAGGTGTTACAGGTGACATCTAGGGTGTAATCTCTATGGAAACAGAGGCTGGCCTGTGGTTTTGTTAATGTCACACCACGGTAAAGCCTTTGGCAAGCCTTACTTGGGGAGTACTATCGGAGGAAGTTGCCCCTGGCTGCAGATCTATGGTCAGTTTTTTTTTTTTTTGGGCATCTGAGAAGGCTTGAGATGGATAGACTGATCCTGGGTCTGTGGCTATGGACAACGTCTACCCGGAGCCAAGGGGATGGCACTGTGTACAGACATATCAGAGAAAATGTTTATCTAATTATGACAGAGACCTCCAGAGAGAACTGCCCCCTGTTGTGACCCCTGCTGATGTAAATATAGATAGACTTTATTTTGTTTATAAGAGCCTGTGTAATTTAAAGGTGTACATTTCCTGTATGTTTTCCAAGTTTTGTGGATTGTTTTTTTGGAAAATAATAAATTGGTTGTTATATTTGTGCCCAGGTTATTTCTCCTTTGTCTGTCTGTCTGTAGACCTTTTGTTACTCAGCTGACATTACACGTGTGTGTTTGCTGTAGCCCACAGCAGAGCAGTCAGTCCAGTAATGACTAGTGAGGCCCAGAGGCGGTTACCACAGTGACTTTCCACCAGTTCTTAACATGGTGACCTCCCAGTAGAACCTCCCAATAGGACCAGGATGCCTTCGGCCATCTAGGATCTGTGGCCTGTGGTATATCTTCAGCCTACACTGAATCAAGTAAACTTCTGGTTGAAATACCAGACCAGATAATACCAAATTACTGAACATACTGTATAGGGATTAGCTAAGGGACTCTGTAATAGAGGATGTTGGACTGTGTCAGTGTGCTTATCAGTGTGTTGGACTGTGTCAGTGTGCTTGTCAGTGTGTTGGACTGTGTCAGTGTGCTTATCAGTGTGTTGGACTGTGTCAGTGTGCTTATCAGTGTGTTGGACTGTGTTGTGTGCTTATCAGTGTGTTGGACTGTGTC
Source organism: Esox masquinongy (assembly GCA_016801175.1). Taxonomy (NCBI): domain Eukaryota; kingdom Metazoa; phylum Chordata; class Actinopteri; order Esociformes; family Esocidae; genus Esox; species Esox masquinongy. The sequence goes on from JACXGI010017957.1 coordinate 3,778, forward strand.
AGTGTGCTTATCAGTGTGTTGGACTGTGTCAGTGTGCTTATCATTGTGTTGGACTGTGTCAGTGTGTTGGACTGTGAGGATGCTGCTATATTGTTTAAGGATGTCTGTTTGGTAGAGGATATCCTCTGTAGTATAGATCCCCCTGGAGTCTTCCCCTCTCAGAGACAAAGACAGCTCGCAGGACACTACAGTGGTGAAGCTAGGCACATCAAGCATAAACCCATACGGATGGTGGCTATTGTTTCCATGCCTGCCTCCGACGTGAACCAACCTGTGGGAAGGACGTCTAGTCTCTCTCACGTACAAAACAGATTTCCAGACACTTTCTTTTATTGAAACGTTTACTGACAAATGTTAAATTACTCCCCTGCACTCCCCGAAGTCTGGGGGATCACTGTACAGTCAGATTCACAGTATTTCTTACAGTATTTACAACCTCCGTCTCCACTCTGCCGGCATCTAAATGCTACAGCATCATTGTCGGGAGTGGCTGATGTTCTGCACCCTTCCCCCACATCTTTGTGAACAGTTATCTGACATTCAAATCAATCAAAAGCATGTAAAAAAGAAAACGAAATATGGAGATGGAGAATGTAAAATCAAGTTATCTGTACAGGGTTTTCAAGTTAAATCAGTTAAGTACATTCACGCGCACACAAGTTAATTTCAAATGAACTGCAAGCTGCAAGCTAACCCTTTTGGTATATATATATAGAAAACAAAGAAACAAAAAAAACATGAAAGGTCAGGTTCAAACCCAATAAATAACCCCTTGAAACATATTTAGTTTAAAATCCCACTGTCAGGACAGAACCCTTCTTTAGCCAGCACATTTTCAGTGCAATGCTGGAATAAGAAAATCAGAACCCACAGTGCACACTTGTTTCTCCAACATAATTGGCTTTTGAAATAGGTAAACTTGCATTCCTCTTGGGCAACTTCAATAGTTTTAAGGGATGGCGAAGCTCTGAACTGTCAATATTTTTCTAGTGAAGGCTTTTGCCATAATGAAATCATCTATAGCTACTCCAGCAGCAGCACACATACAGCTCCCCTCGAGGTCGGCTTGCCCTCTAAGTCCTGAGAAGACTGGATACCCGTCAGCAAGATTGCAGAAACTCCCACAAGCCAATCAAAGGCGTAGTAGGAGCACTGCGCATCACTGTTCACATTTATCCCAAACTTTAAAGTAACTGTTCAGTAAAACTTTATTCTGTTAAGTAATAGCTAACTTATGTTGAGCTCCTATAATTGTATGTACGCATAGCAAAATAGAAAACAAAACCCCACGTCAAACTTGTCTTAATATAATAGAATGATTACCATACTTCCTATATGCATATATCAAAGCTGATATATCCCTTTAAAAACTAAAGGAAAAATTTTGAAATGTAAAAACTAAATACTCTCTAAAATGTGTTTTCTGCACATTATTTAAAAACTTTTTTGTAGGCAAATTTAAAACACTGGATGTCTAAAAATGCATATCCCAATAAATTGAAAATAAATGAGATCACATAGTCGGCAGAATGTTGCTGCATATGTGTTGCTGCAACATTTGACCAAGTAGCATTCACAGAAGAATGTAGTGGTGCTTTTGTATTAATAATGTTGTTCTATTTGGGTCTGTTTGAACTATGTAGAATATAAATAATTATTTATTGCAGACATGGATTCATCTTTGTTTGAACTTTAAACATGCCAGAGTAGCCTGCTCTACAAGTCGACTACAACAGAGACTATATAGAGAATAATCAAGTGCAGAAGCTTCTGAAAGCTTTTTGCAGATTTTTAGGCGAAGGATTTAAGATTCGGTAATAGTCTGATCTGCAGCCACTGTATATTTCTAAAGAGCGGTATATTTCCACTGTATTTTGTTGTTGGGTAACACTGGACAGTTACTTTAAAATTCACAGAAGTGAGCTGAAGGTAGAATGGAGGGACAATTTCAAATCAGCCCTTTAGTCCTGCAGTAACTTCTGGTTCAGCTGAATGGAACCACCCAGACCCTCTGAGACATAGTCCGCAGCACCCAGACCCCCTGAGACCATTCGAATAGAAAACAACATATGAAAGCAGGTGGTTTCATTTCCCTTCATCCAGTTGATTCACATTAGAGCAGATGAAGGAGACAAGGAAAGTAATTCACTTGAAGACTATTGAGATGCAATCCAACATGAGAATACAACTTTAATCTCACTAAAATGTTACAGTCAACTCAAAGGAAACACCTTCACATATGTACATCTACGATAAAAAGATATTCATTGCACTCGTTTAATAAGCCTTTGTGTCCCCTTCAGTTCAACCCAGGTCCTACTGGCTAATATGGCATTAAGCATGTCGTGACTCACCTAAAGCCTTTCAAAGTCATGAGTCGGCCCTAAAACCCAGGTTCAAGAGAAGGGCCAAAACCATCCATTTAGGAAACAACACAACAAATGTTCTCACAAGTTCCACTCACCCATAAAACCCCCAAAACACAGACGAAACATTTTGGAATGTTACAGACAAAAAATAACTATATAGAATGCACAAAAGCCTAAAAACTTAAAGTATGACTCCTCTCCATTCCATATGTTGCATTTTCGATCTGCTGCTATATTGTGCGTGTTCTGCTAAACACCACACCCCGATCGTCAAAAACCCGGTCCTGGTCGGTTATGTAGACATTTGTCTAGCCCATGACTGACACACGCGACTCAACTAACCAGGATTATAGATGATCAGACTAGAACCAAGTGTCTGTACAGTAGCTTTCTAGAATTATCCTTTGGTGACTAAGTCTGTAACCCGTCGACCTTCTCAGCCCGTATGGCTAGCGACAACCGCCTGGTGACTCATCACACCACCCAGAAAGCGTCTGCAGCTCGCGTCTTCGACTTCACGGTGTGGTCTGTCATGTTAATGACAGGACTGTTAGCGAGTGAAAGGGACTGGGGCCGGTCTGCCTTCCTGACTCTGTTAAGGCTGGTGCACCAGTGTCACGGTCTGCTGAATCATTCATATCACCTCCTCTGTCCTCAGGTGAATTATTAACCCCATCAGTAACAGGAGACAGCCAGTGGAGGTCAGGGGTCAGTGGGTACGGTCCCCGCCCAGCAGTCACGGGCATGGATGACAGGAGAGGGCCGGATGATAACCTAATACTCAAAAGTCTTCTCTCTAGTCTCCCTTTACATGACGACCAAGGCCCTGATCTGAGAGGAACAAGAGTTAAACTCAGATAAACCTGAACACGTCGAATGTGTCAAAGTCTAGGTCGAGTGAGTCTAAAAGACTAGCGTAGCCCGGCCTGGAGCGTTGCTGCATGGTGGGAGTTCATCACCCAGCGAAATGTGTTCTGTGATACAAGTCGGAGAAAAAAAACCCAGGCTCAGCGTGGATTTCACCATGCTCCGATCCGTGGTCACTTCCACATCGATAAACTTCAGACCAAAAACATAAGTGATCCTAAACCCTGTGAACCTGAGGGGGGGGGGGGTGGAAAGTTTAACAGAGCAACTCACTATAACCATAAAAGCTAAAGAGGTGGAAGCAAGGCTGTAAGGGAGAATGGAGCCCTGGTTTAAAGTTTAGCATCAGTGACGCAAAGCCGCGTCTGTCCACATGGTCCCTTCGCTACAGGGCAACTAAAACCTCGCCGTTTCAACCCGTAGCCACTTTGCGTAGATCTGAATTGGATTTCAGATTAGTGCTACGGACCAGGGGGTCCACCGTGGCCGCCCTCTCTCCCACATCCATGACCCTTTCGCCATCCACCAGGAAAACCCTGAGAACAGACACAGAACTCAACAAACCGTCCTCCAAACCGTCACCAAACGCTACTGATCCAGATGCCCGTCTGGGGAATGAATATCAGGTCAATCAATCAATTTGTCACAGAATAAATACATAAATAAAGCAAAAACATGAGAACAGCATCCTTGGCTGTTTTTGGAATCCTGATGAGCTTGAGCAGTTAGACGAAGCTGGACTGACTTGAAGAGGAATGACATGGTAAATTGCGCTTGTAGCGCTGGGTCAGAGGTTGTGGTTCATCCACACTCTGCCCCCTTAATGTAACCTCCTGCATCCCCACCCCCCAACCCAGCCGTCTTCCCTAGGGCCCTATGTGTGGGTTCCTGTCACATGACCTGGGTTTGAACCTTTATTTAAAGCCGTTTGCTGAAATCAGAATTTGACCAAAACGTAAAGCAATGGTCTGAGGATGGGCGCTGGTCCATCTAACGTCAGGAAAAAATGGGTCACTTTGATGGGAAAGCTTAAAATAAAGGTTGAAATTCAGGTGGAACAAAGGGCCCTACGTATCCCAGGACAAAGTGCGTCTGCTCCACCGGTCAGCACCGGTGATGGGGTCCCTCGGTCTCCTCCTGGTCTCCTCCTGGTCTCCTCCTGGTCTCCTCCTGGTCTCCTCTTATTCCGGGATCTGAAGGGCCATCACTGCAGGCTTGGTCTTGAAGTATTGGTTGAAACGCAGCACAGCATAGCTAAAGGAGGAGGTAAAAGTTGGAGGGAGAAAGTGTGTGGGCGGGAGGGAGGGAGGGAGTGCGAGGAGAGGTGTTGAAGGAGAGAGTTAAACACTCATCCTGACTTAATGAGAGCACCAACTATCCAATGGCAGTCCTAACAATAGCCCAGACAGCTCCCATTGAATGGCAGCTAAACAGTCAGAGCGATACAGAGTTCTGTCATCACTGCAGGACTGATTAGATTTCAGACAGTCAAACCACCTGCCTGTGGGTCAGTTTCACCTCGGAAGGCTCCTGAGGGGGTACAACAAAGTTGGACCGCGCTGCTGGGTTTGATGTGTCTTTCAGTTGGTCACCAGCCCCTGCACCCAACCCCCCCCAACTGGCAGGCCCAGCAGCTTTTAACTCCACAGTAGACAACGACACCTGTACACTTACCCCAGAAAGTCAAAGTCAATGGAGGAGTACTTGGCTTGGATCAGGGCCCAGAAGCCCCAGAAGAAGTGTGATGCCTAGAAAGTCAAAGATAAGACAGGTCCAAACATGTTCCAAAGTCCCAGCCCAGTGTTAAACATTTGATTCAGAGTGTGTGTGTGTGTGTGTGTGTGTGTGTGTGTGTGTGTGTGTGTTTGAGGATACAGCAGTGTGAATGATGGCGTTTCTCACCAGGGCAAACTTGTTGACCTGTACGTAGAGGGTCTCTAGTTCTCTGTCGCTGACCTCGTCCCCTTTCTTGGTGGCTAGTTTATATGCCTGCAGATACACACGCAACCACTCCAGCTGCATCTCACGGCTAGGATACAGACCATAGTCCAGCTCACTCATACCTAAAAATACACAGGTTAACACCGACACACGTTAACACCGACACACACGTTAACACCGACACACAAACACACACATTAACACAAAAACACGTTAACACCGACACACACAGGTTAACACCGACACACACAGGTTAACACCGACACACACAGGTTAACACCGACACACACAGGTTAACACCGACACACACAGGTTAACACCGACACACACAGGTTAACACACACACAGTGACCTGGCTACATGACCTGGCTACACCACATAGCCCAGGTATCTCCTTGTACCTGCAAACTCATTGAAGTGGTTCCCAATGTCAAAGGCCTGGTAGTTGTAGCTGGAGTATTCATAGTCTATGAACCGGACATGACCTGGAAATTACCAGACAGTCAGCAACATATGGATGTCATAAGGGGATGATGCTGTGGATGATATTGTGGATGCTGTCCTGTCTCACCCTCTTTGTTGTTGTGGATGATGTTCTTGCAGAGCAGGTCGTTATGACAGAGCACCACGGGAGAGCCCAGCTGAGAGAGGTGCTCCTTCATCCAGGCCATCTCCTCCTCCAACACCGCCTGGCTGGGCACCTCCTGCTGGATCCTGGGGGACACACCACATTCACAGCTAATGAGAAATAAACCTTTAGTACGCTGTCCCTATTTAGTGGCTGAAACAGGTCTGTTTCTATGTCTATGTTTTTACTAGAGTGAGACAGACATTGTTTTCAAGGTGCTGCAACAAACCTAATCAGAAGAGAGGCAACGAGAGTGGAAGTCACAGTCATTTTACACCACCACTACGCATAGATCTCCGTTCTCTGCCTAGATTTCCCTTCCTTTAATATGATCTGAAAATGCAATACCAAAACATTCCATGTGTGCAGGGTGATTTTTAGTTACTGAGAATGTTTCCTAGTGGATATTTGATCATGTGCGTATTTCTGTGCACTCTACGGGTCACTGTAAGGCTCTCACTGACCATGGAAATCCCATGGGGCTCACTTTGCAGAGGATTCTGATAGCAGGTCACATGTCATTGATGACTGTGTAGTTGAACTGCACATACGTCACAGCCCTCTGACGGCATTGATCCAGTTTGGCCCAATTGAGCAGTGTAGAGGGGAAAGGCTGTCTCAGCCAACTAACTGACCACTCTCCTCTGGTAATGGGCTTAAAAGGCTAATCCAAGATAGCCTGAGGAGAGGAGGGGGGGAGGGGACAAATGACTAACAATTAAACTCTGCAACCTTCTTCCATTACTAGTAGAGCAACAGCTACTACCGGCTGTACTGATGTTGTTATTAGTAACCAACCGCCCCCCACTACCACTACCCCGGGACGGCCCCCTACTACCCCGGGACGGCCCCCTACCACCCCGGGACGGCCCCCTACCACCCCGGGACGGCCCTCCACCACCCCGGGACGGCCCCCCCACCCCCCCGGGACGGCCCCCCCACCACCCCGGGACGGCCCCCTACTTACCCGGGACTGCCCCTTACTAACCCGGGACTGCCCCTTACTAACCCGGGACTGCCCCTTACTAACCCGGGACGGCCCCCTACTTACCCGGGACTGCCCCCTACTTACCCGGGACTGCCCCTTACTAACCCGGGACTGCCCCTTACTAACCCAGGACGGCCTTCTAACCCGGACGGTCCCATGGCCTCAACCAGCCCTCTTCTCCTTGCCTGTCCAGGATCCCTGCCTGTTGGCTGGGTAGGAACAACCAGAATCCACCCTCTGCACATCTTGTCGATATTGCCGGCTGAGGCAGAGTTGAGTCTTGGGTCACGGGTGTGTGCGCGCGTTTCAGTGCGTGTATGCGTGCGCATACAGTGGGCAGGCTGACTGAATACATTAGCGTGCTACGTTACCCAGGTGTTCTAAGCTGGCTGATGAACTGGAAGTGGTAAGCAAACATCTGTTATCCCTGTGCATGCCTGAGGCTCCCTAATCCACATGTACCACTGTATCTGGGATGACCCCTAACTCACAGCCACGATACAGGACTTCATAACCAGAGGAAGGGACAGAGTAATCCAGGCAGAAAACCACAGAGGACAGACAGGAGACAGCTGCCAGGAACATGATCATTACAACCTGATAGACCGTACTGACAAACAGGAGCCAGCGTGTCTGTTTGTTAGCCAATAGCTACTTCTGGCCAATACAAACAATTAAAAGTTTGTAAATAAAATTGTAGCTGGCCAAATTGTCCCTACCACACACACTGTTTTAGGATTTTCACGCTATTTTCAAACTATTTGCTCAGCTTTACATGAACACCCCTGCTGCTAAGGAGTCACAAGGCAGCAGAGAGCTGTTAATGGCAAAGGAGCTGGCCCTTTCTCTCAGGGAAAACAAAAGTTAGAGAAAAAATAACAGTAATATAACATTTAAATGATGTACAATTTATTTATACAAAATGAAATGGTCAATTAAAATGGTGCTGTTTAAATATAAACCCAGGTGTTTATGTAAGTTTAGGTTCTTCTAACCTGGCATTCGAAGCTTGCTCAGTGAACTCGGTGGCAACCAAAGAGAAATATTTTCTCATCTTGATCCACAAGTTGGGTTTAGGGATACAGCCATTGTGGGCATGTATGGCATGGATACGAGCCATCTCCCTGGAGATTAGTCTGAGGAGGACAACCACTAAATACATTATTTTAATCCACATATAGCATTATAAAGGATTCAAACATTTCAAATGTCATTTACACAAGGACACGTTAAGGACACAAAAGAAGCACCTCCTCCACACAGCCAGGTTAAACCTAACGTCTGAAAACACTCACACAATATTACACAATACTGAATAGATTATGCTACCATTTACCAGTTCTTGATTATGAGGGAAATAATCAAGAGGGAAATAATGTACAATAGTATACATAGAATATACATGTGCTCATTCAATATGTACAGAAATAAGTTGTGTCCAGGATTCTGTTTGGATAATGAAAAATGTATTAACTGTTATTTGACCTCTAGTTCTAGTTCCATGGTGCTAACATGGCACAGGCCTGTCAACAGACTGAATAGTCCCTGGGGAATTATCACTAGTCCACTATACTTCAGCAATGAGCCCCGAAGGGATGCGTGTTGGACTGTACCATGTCCTCACCTGAGTAGGGTAGGGTCCCTGACATCCTGTGTTCCAAGGGCGTCCCCTTGCATGAACTCGTAGCAGAGGCCGTTCTGGAAGGTGCAGTAGAGGCGGGGCGCGCAGCCGTTAGCATGCAGCACCTGGGAACACACAATGATTAGACACCGCTAACCAGTACATAGCTTCCATATGGGTCAATGCACAGTTCAAATTGGCTACCTGTACTGTACATTTTCAGAAACATCTGGAGTAATTTAAATAAGTATTTTGTAGGGCAGCTCTGAAGTGTGAGTGTGAACAGCAAAAGGTGTGCGCGTGTGTGTGTGTGTGTTTGTGTGTGTGAGTGAAAACCAGAAACCGTTTAAGAACATATTCACCTGGAAGCTCTTAAGCTCATTGTCTCGGTCGACAATCAGCTCTGTCTTGTTTCCATACACCCGCACCAGAACCACATCTTCTGGACTGGCATCCACATAACAACCCACCAGTTTATTAGTGGTCCCATCAGTAAAGAGCTGAGAGAGGGAGAAAGGGAGAAAAAGAGAAAGAGAGTGAAAGAGAGAATGAGGGGGGGTTATTAATTAAGCCAAAAGAATGCATCAGCAGTGCCATCACCAGTGGAGTTCAGACGAGCAAGGTCAGGCAGGGAGACTTAAGTGGAATCTACTCCAGTTTACTGTAACTAGGTCATTTTGGGCACAAGTCTGTCCTTGCCAGGAACACTAACAGCAATATTAGGTCTAGATGACAAGGAGATGGTTGAGTGAGTCACAACAGGGTCCAACATTAATGATGGCACACTGGCCCAGGGCCAGTAAAAGCATCTTGGGCCTGTGGATTTTGACAGTCAGTAACACATCAGTGGCTTTTAGTGCTCAGGTTCCAAATGTACCTGCTGTGTCGCAATCTGTGATTTAAAACATTGAAGAGCTGGTCCACAAAAAACACATTGCCCTTTATGGCAGCCTAATCACAAGATACATTTGACCAGTGGTAGCAGTTGTGTGTTTACGTGGCATTAATAGAAAACTACAAGAGGATGACTTAAAGTGGGTGAAGGGTCAGTTCTTGTTATCTTGACAGCTCCTAATATAATCTCGAGTCTCCTCAAGTCATTTGTAATATATCATGACTCAGTGCACTATTAAAGCATCAGGCAAGTTCAAAGCATGTACCTAATTTTATTCAAACATAGCCTAGTGTGCCAATTATTTGAAAGTGCATGTTTTAAAATGGTGACCAAGTGCTTGGTACAAAGAATTTACAAATATTGTTCGACCCTACATTTTTTCAGTCAATAACAGCCCGACTCGTGTTTAACAAGAATGGTGAGTCAAACAAACAACCAGTCAGCTACAGTCCTTTGGGCAAAAGAAGCAAGTTGATGAGACAGTTTGAAGGAGATTGGCGAGAATCATGTAGGAGGGCCACACATCAACATCATGGAACACAAAAAAGTTGTCCCAATAGACAATTGCAACAGACAACCAGACCAGGCTCCACTCCGATCAGCTCAAAACAGAGCTCCAAACAGCTCCAGTTGGCGCACAATCACCACCAACACTAGACAATTAGCGTCACGCTGATGTCAGGGTCTGGCTGATGTCAGGGGCAGGGTCTGGCTGATTTCAGGGTCAGGGTTTGGCAGAGTCAGGGTTTGGCGGATGGCGGG
>JACXGI010017958.1:0-13804 GCA_016801175.1 Esox masquinongy
TGACCTATAACGTGAACAATTCAATTGAAAAACAAACTGAAATCTTTGAGGGGGAAAAATAAAAAACTCAATAACATGGTTGTATAAGTGTGCACACCCTTAAACTAATACTTTAATGACCCAAAGCACCTTTTGATTTTATTACAGCACTCAGTCTTTTTGGGTAGGAGTCTATTAGCATGGCACATCTTGACGTGGCAATATTTTTCCAATCTTCTTTGCAAAAGCGCTCCAAATCTGTCAGATTGCGAGGACATCTCCTGTTCACAGCCCTCTTCAGATCACCCCACAGATGTTGAATTGGATTCAGGTCTGGGCTCTGGCTGGGCCATTCCAAAATGTTAATCTTCTTCTGGTGAAGCCATGCTTTTGTGGATTTGGATGTGTGCTTTGGGTCATTGTCGTGCTGAAAGGTGAACTTCCTCTTCATCTTCAGCTTTCTAACGGACGCCTGAAAGTTTTGTGCCAAAATTGCCTGGTATTTGGAACTGTTCATAATTCCCTCCACCCTGACTAAGGCCCCGGTTCCAGCTGAAGAAAAACAGCCCCAAACCATGATGCTGCCACCACCATGCTTCACTGTGGTTATGGTGTTCTTTGGGTGATGTGCAGTGTTGTTTTTGCACCAAACATACCTTTTGGAATTATGGCCAAAAAGTTCAACCTTGGTTTCATCAGACCATAACATATTTTCCCACGTGCTTTTGGGGGACTTGATGTTTGTTTTTGCAAACTTCAGCCGGGCTTGGATGTTTTTCTTTGTAAGAAAAGGCTTCTGTCTTGCCACCCTACCCCATAGCCCATTCATATGAAGAATACGGGAGATTGTTGTCACATGTAGCACACAGCCAGTACTTGCCAGAAATTCCTGCAGTTCCTTTAATGTGGCTGTAGGCCTCTTGGAAGCCTCCTTGACCAGTTTTCTTCTTGTCTTTTCATCAATTTTGGAGGGACATCCAGTTCTTGGTAATGTCTCTGTTGTGCCATATTTTCTCCACTTGGTGATGACTGTCTTCACTGTGTTCCATGGTATATCTAATGCTTTGGAAATTATTTTGTACCCTTCTCCTGACTGATATCTTTCAACAATGAGATCCCTCTGATGCTTTGGAAGCTCTCTGCGGGCCATGGCTTTTGCGGACCATGGCTCTGACATGCAACTAAGAAAATGTCAGGAAAATCCTACTAGAACAGCTTAACTTTATTTGTGATTAATCAGAGTCACTTTAAATGATGGCAGGTGTGTAATGACTTCTATTTAACATTAGTTTGAATGTGATTGGTTAATTCTGAACACAGCTACATCCCCAGTTATAAGAGGGTGTGCATACTTATGCAACCAGGTTATTGAAAGGTTTTTAATTTTCATTTTTCCCCCTCGAAGATTTCAGTTTGTTTTTCTATTGAATTGTTCACATTATAGGTCACATTAAAAGTGGAAAAAGTTCTGACATGATTTATCTTTGTCTCATTCTTTTACATCACAAAAACCTGGCATTTTAACAGGGGTGTGTAGACTTTTTATATCCACTGTATGTAAGTAATTGAACAGGTTAGAACTGTATGATGACAAACTGTATGCATATTTTAGATTTTAGTTAAACTTACGGTATCAGCCAGTCTGTGTGGTTTCACATTATCTGTTAACTGCAGACCCCTTGTCACTCAGGACAAGTGTGTCTGCTAAATTTATTAAAATGATAATGTAAACTTGGGGTGGAATTTGTCACTGGTGGTATTGTTTACCAGACTACTGTATTAATTTCAAATATATTTTCTTTTGTAAATGTACTGGTAATTTTATTTAAGAACTGTTATACTTTTTTCTATATATTTTTCTATATAAAATATATATATTTTTTATTATTTTATATTTTTTATTTATGTTGTACTTTTTTATCTTTGTAAAAGGAGGACGCCCGCACCAGCTATGCCTTGGGGATTGTGACTTTATTTCCCTATTTGAGGGAGACAGATTCAGAGCAGTTTTCTTTCTTTAGGTGGGTGTGTGTGTGTGTGTGTGTGTGTGTGTGTGTGGGTGTGCCAAGATCAAAATGAGTCTTTTGATCTTGGCATGACGTGTTACCACACACCAATATGGTTAAGTCCAAATCAGACAAGGCATCTAATCTTTATGGAAGGCTGGACTCTCTCATGTTAGGATTTTCAAATCATTTGCACCTGTTTTGGTGCTCCTGATTCAAATTCTATCCATTTTATGTGATGAAAAAGGTAGGGGTGTACTACTTTTTATCGCATAAGGTTTTATGCATTTATGTTTATGTTAAATGCAAAAGTGGTTCCAAAGTAAAACATGTTTCTGTGGTTTGTTAAATTAGGTTGCCTTTATCAACGAATGTAGTTGGAATTTAGCTAAAAAATCCCTGTGTCTAAATAAGTCAAAGAAAAAAAAACTACCCTCCAGAAGGGTGTACTAACATTTTCCTATGATTGCAGTAACATGATGGACATGAATTTGATTTCTATAACAAATATTATTTGTACTGTGCCAAAGAAAATTCCCAGTCCAAGACAACCTACTTCAGTTAATCAGATCTATTGAATGAATACCTGTGGATCTCCCTCTCATCTTGACAAGTGCTATGTAAATATTATTCCAACACTGGGTTACCATGCAAACAGTGTGTGTTTGTGTGTGTATGTGTGTTCGGGGATATTTATGTTTTTGTATGTGCAAGACTGTGTAAGACACTGTGTGCATGCATTTGTGTGTGAGTCATCCTTATGTACATACATGTGTGTTTGTGTGTGTGTGTGTGTAGCACCTTGTATCACCCTAGTCAGTGATGAGTGAGATCCCTCATTGCCTGGTTAAGCCCTTAGTGAACAACAAGAAGAGAACAAGACCTCAGAGTGTGGCTGGAGATTTATCTACAAACACTGTCAACACCTTTTATCAAGGCCCCTTTGCCTATGAAGTGCAGTGCTTTGGCCCAGGGCCCTGGGAGGAAGTTCTGCACTGTACAGTGCAAGGTTCTTCAACCAGGGGCCCAGGGATCTACTGCAGGGGGTCCTTTGGAAGACCTCCCAAAGGTATTTATTTATTATTATTATTTTGAACATTATTTGTATTTTTTTTTTTGGCTTAACTTTGAATATGTGAAAACGGAAGATTAACAAGGGGGGGCGGTTGGTTCAGCGATGATGATGGTTTTGGGGATGTAGGGAGAGAGAGAAAAGGGGGTTGTTTTGGGGAGAATTTCTTAAAATATAATATTTCAAACGATTTCAGTGCAAAGACTAACTTTAGGACTTGACATATTGCTATAATAAATAGTCAAACAATGATTATATACTGCCTTTAAATAGTTATATGGAGTGATTGGAGCTTTTCATTCATTTTTTTCAAGTGAGCTGTACAGGCCAACATATAATGAAGGCCTCTGGAATGCCTCTTGGTTTGGGTGGGGGTCCCTGGATTGTCTTTTTGTTTGGGTGGGGGTCCCTGGATTGCTTCTCGGTTTGGGTGGGGGTCCCTGGATTGCCTCTCGGTTTGGGTGGGGGCCCCTGGATTGCCTCTTGGTTTGGGTGGGGGTCCCTGGATGGCCTCTCGGCTTGGGTGAGGGTCCCTGGATGGCCTTTTAGTTTGAGTGTGGGTCCCTGGATGGCCTCTCGGTTTGGGTGAGTGTCCTTGGATGGCCTCTCGGTTTGGGTGGGGGTCAAGAGGAGGTTGAAGACCCCCAGGATAGGGAACAAGGGTCCTGTTTCAGACGCAGCTAAAGCCTGGTCAGACAATAAAATACATGCCTCCCAGTGTTCACCGTGACAGTGCTGAGGAAGCTCACGGGGCGAACGCATACAGCTGGTAAAACGTATGCAGTGTGGGAGTGGAGAGTGTTCTTATCGGGCAACATTTTTAGTTGATCACCATTAACACCAATAAATGGCTCCATCTTATCTCCTGTTATATCTCGTCTCAACTTAGGACCTTTTCTGACTCAACAGCCCCTTTAGGATAAGTGTAGATTATACCATCTACCCGAGCAAGTACTGGATATTTCGTATTTTCTTGGGACTGTAGATCTTGGGTGGGCCGCCCATGTTGGAGCCAAAGTGCAAACATACTGTAAACTTTTATAGACCAACACTGGCCCTTGGTAATGATTTGTGTTTTATGTAAGCAGAGGACACTGCCTGCCCATCTTCATGGGAGAGAGAGACAAGGATGACGAGAGGGAGAGAAAGAATGAGAGAGGGAAAGAGAATGAGAAAGTGAAAAATAAAGAGAGACAGGGGACGAGAGAAAGAGAAAAAGGAGAGAGGTAGATGGAGAGACAGTTGAAAGTACTCACTTGTCAGAATGCAGAGGAGAAAGAGATACTCCGTGTAAGCAATGATGCCTGGAAAGAAAAAAGAAAAGAACAAATCTAAAGATGGCTGAGAAGATCCATTCTGTTAATATACAATAAAGCACTTCCCTCTTCCCCACTCTTTTCACCAACTCCCAAACAGCCGGTTAGGGCCCCGATGTGTTTTCTCTTCCCCCAAATTCCGGGGGCGCGAGAGGCGGCTTGACTGAAGGCCGGATTAAAATGTTTACTGATTTTTCAAAGACAGGGGCCTTCTATGGATAAATGGAAGGGTAGAACAGACCTTCCCCTCATCTCCCTCCTCCTGGGGAGAAGAGAGAAGGAGTAATCCCTCCTTTCAAGCAGATAACATCTACAAATCTAAAAAGGTGCCTTTGACTTGAGCTGCAGGCTGTGTTTTGACCACACTAGAGCTTTGGGGGCTTTTTATAGTGCAAGGGACAGAGTGGAGTGGAGACCCAAGACCTAAAACACTGTGTGGTAGCAGACACTCACACACACGTACACACGTACACACACACACCTGTGTACTAACATTTTGTATTTGTTGAAAGTCTTATTTTCCAAACCCTAACCTTAACTCCTAACCCTAAACTTAACTCCTAACACTAACACATTCCAAACCGAGGGCATGAGCCTACAGCCCTTTCAAAAGTCAAGCCTCGCTTAGTCCAACGCTTCATGAGATTATGTAATGTCTGATTTTTGGTTCTGAAGAGGTAGGGAAACAAGTACACACACACACACACACACACACACACACACACACACACAAGGGAAGCAGGGTGAAAAGGAAGCCCAAAAGTTGTGTTTGGATAGGCAGGGTGTGTAGATCATCCGTCACTGCCTGGGGATGTGGCCTATTTAGGATGTGGCCTCCGTTCCTCTTCGTTGAGGCCAGAAGAAAGACAGGCCCTGAGATGGAGGACTGTTCCTGTGACCACAGGTGTGTGTTTCAGTGTGAGCAAGACACCTTGTGTGTATGTGTGTGTTTATTTGTGTGTGTGTGTGTGCTTTGGTCTTTTACAAGGCATCTGACAGCTGTCCCCCTCTACCAGGCCTTTGACAGGCGAGGAAGACAGTAGCCTGTCCGCCGATCGTTCTGGTTGAGCGCACTGAGTGTTACGGGAGAGAGCCTCCCCACTCCGGGGAGGGGAGAGCGGGGCAACATGATCCCTCCCGCCTGGGGGAGCTAGCAGGGCCCCCAGGACCTCACACCCGGGGTCCTCACCATCGCAGCCCTCCGCGTCTATTAGGGCTGAGGGCCTTGCTCAAGGGCACATCATCTCATGTTCACCTCGTCGGCTCAAAGATTCCGACATGCGACCTTCGGGCACGAAGCAACAGATCACCAGGTGGTTTTCCCGAGAACTACTAAATACAGCAAATAACAAGGTCGCCTGGAATCACCAAGCGTCTGGAATCACTAAGCATTTACGCATGCTAGCATTCAACTTACATACAGGTGGCTCCTGAGGGAAGTCCCGCTCACAAGTAAAACTATTAAGTCCATTTCTGTACGGACTATGTCCCATTAATGTGACCTGAAACCTATCTATGCTTGATAATGAAGGGACGTGAACTGTCCCGCTGAAAAAGTCACTGCTCTCTGACCTTTTTGACCAACAGAGGGCATCACTGGATTCAGCACAACAGTCAGGCATGCCACACACACACACACACACACACACACACACACACACAAGCATGCAAGCACATGCAAACACAGTTATATATATTAAAAAAATATATAACTGATGTGACGTGACAACCTGAATGAAATGTGCCCGATGCGCACAGCCGTGGTCTCCGTCGGCAACGGTAATCCGAAGCCATCCTGGAGGATTCAAACTGTCCGCGGCCGTCGCCGGGCGCCAAGGGAAGCGTGCCCTGACATCACCGAGAACAAACAGCTCCGTGACTCGGAATTGTTTTCCTACTCGGCCGCACCTTTGTTCACCCATCACTCCGTTCTGACCCCCCCCCCACCCCGAACCTCTCCTGGTGGAGTCATGATGAATTTAACTGGCAGCATTCAAAGTGTTTGTGTGGGATTCTGTAGGTGTGATATCATGTGTGTGTGTGTGTGTGTCTGAGTAACCATGTCTCTCTTTGCGTGTGTGTTACAGTGTCTGTGTGGTCCCAGTCTACCTTCCGAGGCCCCTCTCTACAACAGTAACACAAGGAAAAGAATGCAAAGTGAGGACATTCAACAAGATGCTTTAGGGATAAGGTTGACATTAGTGTTAGAATTAGGCTGACAATTAAGGCTAGAGTTAAGTTTAGCCTTTATTTAATTTTAAGTCAAGGGGTTAGGTTTAGGAGTTACAGTTAGGTTAAGGTGAGTTATAAAGGTTAGGTAATTGAGGTTAAGGTTATGGTTAAGGTTTGATGAAATAGTTATTTTTAAAGACACAAAATTGCCGGTCCTCACCTTGATAGTAAATCCGACATTAGTGTGTGTATCTGAGTTTCTGTGTGTTACCGTGTGTGTGTTACTATGTCTGTGTGTGTTACTCTGTCTGTGCGTGTTACTCTGTCTGTGTGTGTGTACTGGGTGTGTGTTGGGTGCCTCCCTAAAGCAACAGAGGGAAGGAAAAGAAAACATTTACAGCTCGCTGCCCTGGAGCCTAGAGATGAGGATACTTAGTGTGTGTGCGTGTACGTTACTGTGTGTCTCCGTGTGTGTTACTGTGGGTTTTTGTCTAAGTGTGTATTCTCGGGAGGGGCCTCAACCACTTTCTCTCAGCCATTAAAATAAAAGTCAACCTGTAACAGGGCCTTATCCGGGATGAAGGCGCATATTCTAAAGTTGTGTTTTCCTAATTCACACGACTTCAAGTGACGACACACCTACAGGTATAACATCCACAATACATTCGATCACCCCATTGCCAGAGAACTGTCCTGACACGCCAGCGTGTCTGAGGCGTAAAAATGTTGCTGAAGCCCGGTCACTTCGGGCCCCCAAGTGGTGCAGTTGGCTACGACGTTGCTCCCTAGTACAGCTGCGCCATCGCAGCCAGGTGTTCAAATCTCAGCCACCACATACAGGGAGGGCCTGGGGGCCCAGAAGAGGGCGGTGCAAAAATGTTTCCCACACCTGCAACGGAGGTATTGCTAGAAAACAAAGACATAGCTGCAAATGGGACTTTGCGAAATTGGGAGGAGAGAAAAGTGCTTGTCTGGATGAATCAATAAATGATAATGATACATAGTTTGATGATATCCACTCTGACATTTCTGAACTGATTTTCCCTGATGGAGAATGCATCAACCGCAGAATATCCAATATCCTATTGCGGCAGGATTGGGTCTACTTTGTTAAACAACAGCACTCTTCAATAGTAGTTTTATTACAATACTTATACTAGACCTACTTCAGATACTTACTCCCTTCGCCACTCTACAACCCCTACTCGCTACATCTGCCCATCTCTCCCCAGAGAGTCTCTTCCCCTTGGTACTGTTCTCAGAGGAGAAAACATATGGTAGGACTGAAGCAAGACACACACACACACACACACACACACACACACAAACATACACACACAGTGCATAATCCCAGCCTTTATTTGAGAGGCTTAGCAGGTGTCACAACATAAAACATAAACGTACGAACATACAGTACGCTGGGCAATCTGCACACAAACCGTCCCATATCAGTTCTGGGGATAATATGCAGCGGCAAGTAGAAGATGACAGAGAGAAGGATGGAGAGGAAGAGCGAGAGAGAGCATGAAAGAAAGCGAACGACAACGAGACGGAGAGATGGAGAGCAAAGGGAAAAGGCAGAGACGGAGAGAGCGCAAAACTAAACAAGCGAAAGAGACAGACGGAGACGTAAAAGAAAGAGAGAGTGCTTGCGTGTCTCTCTGTCGTGAACACGGGTGGAGGGGGAGACGGAGGGAGGCAGAGGGGGAGGGGGAGGGGGGGAGAGGAGCATGATTCGGTGAAGTTTATATTTAGCTTCCTGGTCGGGGGAGAGGCAGAGCAGCGAGCTGCTGAGTGGGTTAGAATTATCACCGAGGGGAATCGTCGGACGCGTTGTTCCGCTGTTACACACTTCACAAGAAGATGCTTTGTGACTGGGGCTCTGCCTCTCCCTTTCTCACACACACACGCACGCACGCACACACACACACACACACACACACAACCAGTACGGGCGTCTCTATTGCTCTCTGGTAGAGTACAGTTCTACTTCATTTATTTGATTCAATGTCTTCATTTACATGATCTTATCATCATTATTATCATTATACATTATCTTTTCGGGAGGAAGGGTGGAGGGCAGGAGGTGGAGGGCAGGAGGTGGAGGGCAGGAGGCTTCACTGTAGCAGCTGCTGCACACTTCCGGAGGAAAGGAGGACAGGCGGGAAGCGAAGGATGGGGAGGCCCGAGGAGGAAGCGGTGATGAGGGATGGGGAGGTGAACGCAGGTGAGAAGAGGGTGACAACCGGAGATGAGGAGAGAGCGATGAAAAAACAATGGGAGAGCAACAGAAGGAGGAGAGGAAATAATATCAGGATGGCGTGGTAGAGGCAGAGCGGTTCTATTTTTAGGGTTTACCAGGGGGACCGTAAGGTGACCACAGGGGGGGGGGTGTAGCTCTGACCCCAGCTTAGAGGAACCACACTGTGACCAGATCCTGCAGTACAACACCTAGATACCACGCTACCTTGATCAGAGTCTGTAGATAGTGAGGCTGGCTGATCGCCCATTCTTATTCAGTCAGGCCTAGCTGGGGAATTCTATCCAGGCCCGAACGGTCCAGCGTTGCTCTCGCACCAGAAGGCCACTCAGGCAGGTTCAAGCGAGGCGGAGAAAACAGGACCTTGTCTATTTCTCTTCCGCTTTCAACCAGTCGCAGTTGGAAATGTGTCCCGCTCTGTGACACGTCACCATATAGTCCACAACAGCGGGACTAGCTAGCTACAAAGGTTCGCTGTACTCGGCAGGAGGAAGCCGTCCTCCGTCTGGCTTTTTTTGAAAAGGCCTTGTACACCTGCTAATGCTAGCATTACACCTAAACAGCCTGACATCACCCAGGTCAGACATGCTAGTCTGCAGCACAGTCCCCAATGCCAGACATAGCTAGCTAGTGAAACAGAAGCAGAGGATTAACTCCCTCAGCTTCGTTATGACTGCTTTGGTCCTGAACATGACTTTCTACGACTTTGACTTAAAGTGCTTACTCTCTCAGATAACATGCAATCAGTGTGCGTGTCTGTGTTTGTGTGTATGCATGCATTCACTTGTGTGTACTAGCTCAAGGTGCCTTTGCCACGGGATAATGTGCATATGAAGTCACAAACACACATTTGTCCTTCTATCCTTGTGGGGACCTGAGACCTAAACCTAACCCAGAAATCCATGTTCCCTATTCCCTAGCCCTGAAGCTAACACTAATGTTTACCTTAACCCTGTAACTAACCTAACCTTAATCTCAAGGAATTAACTGTTATGCCTAAAAATTACCAAAAAGGACTCAAACCTGCAACTTCTAACCCTAAAGGTAACCCAAGTTCTAACACTATCCCTATGTGTACAAATTTCCCCTAAACCTAACCCCTAAAAAATCTAAAATCACATTTTCACTAGTGCAGAGCAGTCAAAAACCTTGTGGGGACCGATTAGTCAAGCGTTACTATATTTGTGGGGACCCAAATGTACACATGTGGATCACACACACAGACAACAGACTGGTAGATAGAAGGATAATTAGTCCTCACCTCGTTCCCGTAGGTTGCGGAATAGCTTGGATGTTCCCTGCCACACGGCTGGTGTATCTATCAAGATCTTCTCCAGCTCCTGAGGGAAACAGAGCATGTTTACAGACACACCACCACCCCCAACCCTGGTGTAATAGTCTCGACCAAAAGTAGTGCACCAGAGTAGGGCCCAATTTAAGATGCAACCCATGAGTCAGGACATGAGTCAGGACTTTTAAACTTCTGTCTGACATTAAAACTCGCCGTTGTTGATACATGCTATTCAGCATGAGTCAGGACTTTAACCTTCTGTCTGACTGTAACCTCTGTTATCATGACGTCATGTAGCACTGTCACAAAACCTATATTAATATCACATCATGTAGCACTGTCACAAATGTCTATTATTATCATGACGTCACGTAGCACTGTCACAAAACGTCTATTATTATCAAGACATCATGTAGCACTGTCACAAATGTCTATTATTATCATGACGTCATGTAGCACTGTCACAAAACGTCTATTATTATCATGACATCATGTAGCACTGTCACAAATGTCTATTATTATCATGACGTCATGTAGCACTGTCACAAAACGTCTATTATTATCATGACATCAGGTAGCACTGTCACAAATGTCTATTATTATCATGACGTCATGTAGCACTGTCACAAAACGTCTATTATTATCATCATGACATCATGTAGCACTGTCACAAATGTCTATTATTATCATGACGTCATGTAGCACTGTCACAAAGCGTCTATTATTATCATGACATCAGGTAGCACCTTCACAAAACGTCTATTATTATCATGACATCATGTAGCACTGTCACAAAACATCTATTATTATCATGACATCATGTAGCACTGTCACAAAACGTCTATTATTATCATGACATCATGTATCACTGTCACAAATGTCCATTATTATCATGACGTCATGTAGCTCTGTCACAAAACATCTATTATTATCATGACATCATGTAGCACTGTCACAAATGACTATTATTATCATGACATCATGTAGCACTGTCACAAAACATCTATTATTATCATGACATCATGTAGCGCTGTCACAAATGTCTATTATTATCATGACATCATGTAGCACTGTCACAAAACCTGCAGCATTATGACATCATGACGTAGCACTGACGCTGACACAAACCCTGTAGTATTATGACATCATTTAGCACTGTCACTGACACAAACCTTTCAGTATTATGAAATCCTTTAGCACTGTCATTGACACAAACAATTTTATTATTATGACCTCATGTAGCATTGTCATTGACACAAAACCTGTATTATCGTGACATAGTTGCTTTGATCACGGTTGATGATGTACTCTATTTGATTTCACTGAACGTAAATTCCTCTGGATACTAAATTACTAAAATGCAAATAGAAATGTAAAAAATAAATACTTGCAAAGCATCCTAGGTATAATAATTCTAATGAGCTCCACCACTAAACAAGACCGGATAAAAGAGGTGATGTGGTATGTTGCCAATATACTGCTATGCACCACATCGCCTGAGGCCTTACCGCTTAACTGTAGACCGGGTGGATCGAGTCCAGAATGTGAACTGACTGAAAACCGTGGGATATGAGACCCTGTTCCACAGGTATAACATCACTTTTTACTGCTATAATTGCATTTGTAACCAGTTCATAGTAGCAATAAGGGAACCTCAGGGCTTTGTGATATAGGGCCAATATAGCATGTATACAAGGGCTGGACAGGCACCATATTGGCTGTATACAACACCTCTTTATTGCATCCAGCTTTTAATGAAACAGTAGATAAAAGGTTCTCAGACCTGTTTGGTGAGGGACCTCCACGGCTTCTTTTCTGGAGTAAAGAGAGAGACAGAGATGGAGCGAACAGAGAAACCGAGAGGAAAAACCAAGGGACACAGAGAGAAGAGAGTGAAGGACAGGAAAGAGAGAGAGAGAGAGAGAGAGAGGAGAGAGAGGGAGACAGGAAGAGGGAAAAAATAGAAGAGAGAAAGAGCATGGGAAGCAGACAGACAGAGAGAGAGAGAGTGTGGGTGGGCTGGATCAGATAACATCGGGATGAGGAACTCTGTGGTCATGATAACCCACACATTCACAGTCAGCACAGAGCCATTCCAATCCCATAGAGCCCTGTACTCATCGGCGCACTGGAGCTCTGTCTTTTAGTCAGGGGACAGTCTGGTTCAACTTCAAAGGAAACATTATAGGAGGGCTACGGGTCTGAGTGGGTGGAGTACAAACACACCGACGCGAGCGCCCACCCGCCCACACACACACACTCACTCACTCACACACATACACACACGCACACGCTTTAAAAAGCCCCATCTATCCCGTTGTCAGTCTGGAGTCTGGCCTGCGTGACTAATATTAACCCCTCAGACTAAACAGAGTAAGGCACGTCTTTATCCTCTCTGGCGAGCGGCTAACTGTTAAGAAACCTCTCAAAGCGCAGGCCTTTAACCTGGCAGAGGGAGAAAAGAAACCACAGCCCATTCCCATTTCCAACTGCCTTTCTCTCTCTCTCATTGCAACCAGTCCAATAGCTGTCCCATGCAGGCAGTTTTGTGTGTGTGTGTATGTGTGTTTATGTGTGTGTGTGTGTGTGTGTGTTTATGTGTGTGTACATGTGTGTGGATTCAGAGTAGCGAATGTTAATCAGGATGAACTTCAAATCTCTGAAAGCGTTCCTGGGATTTAAGACTTCAGCTTTGCAGGGCTCGTGGGTATTCATTCAAATTCAATGCTTTGTTGTCTATAAGTATAGTGTTTTCATTAAGTGGGTCTGGAGTACTTTTTACAGATTATGCAGCTGAAATATTCCAAGTCTGTTCATGTCACTCTCTATAAGCAATGTACAAAATATAGACCACAAAGAAAAACCTAATTTCACAATTTGTCGTGTTGGTAAATAAGCATACAGTTAATGCAACTTTTTTTATCCTAATGGGCACCATTTTGGATCTGAATGCTCCACAATGCATCAAGGTTAGAAATCCATCATCATGGAGCATTTGGAGCCAAGATGGAACAGCGGTTTCCTTAAAAAGAATCATAAATAAGGTAACCGTGTTTCAGTAGCACATACTCTGGGGCTCACTCATGGTGACGGACTCTATGAAGTTCTGTGGGGTCATGTAGAGCTGTCCCTCATATTCCACGGAGCTGAACAAACGGAAGCGGTGTTCATGGGACGACATGTACACATCACCGTCCTCGAAGTCAAATGGCTGCGTCTGGCAACACACAAAAAAGTAAACAAAGCGCTTGGTTATGCATTTGGAAATGTTCAATATATTGTGGACAAGAGCATTTTCTGATCGTCCTGTAATGTATTTTCTATAATACTTTTTTTAATTCTCCCTTTTTCTCCCTCTCTCTCTCTCTCTCTCTCTCTCTCTCTCTCTATATATATATATATATATATATATATATATATATATATATATATATATATATACAGGTGCTGGTCATAAAATTAGAATATCATCAAAAAGTTGATTTATTTCAGTAATTCCATTCAAAAAGTGAAACTTTTATAATGTATACATTCATTCCACACAGACTGATATATTTCAAGTGTTTATTTCTTTTAATTTTGATGATTATAACTGACAACTAATGAAAACCCCAAATTCAGTATCTCAGAAAATTAGAATATTGTGAATAGGTTCAATATTGAAGACACCTGGTGCCACACTCTAATCAGCTAATTAACTCAAAACAC